>JAMPIV010011195.1:0-193653 GCA_024509875.1 Oreohelix idahoensis
CACAGAAAGTAACGCAGCTCCTCATACAGTCTTAATTTGGTGTTTGTGCTGTACTGGAAAGACTTCCAAATGTTATTGAGAACAGCAAATGCTGTTCTCGCTTTATTCATTCTGTTGTTAATGTCCTTGCTTGTTCCGCCGTCCGGTGTTACTATGCTTCCTAGGTAAGTAAATGTGTCTGTCTGTTCTAACTTCTGGTTCCTTACTGTTATTGGCTCAGGATTGCCCACATTTAGTGTCATGACCCCCGTCTTCTTCAGATTGATGTTCAGGCCAACCTGCTGGCCATACTTATTCAGTCTATCAGTTTTGTCTTGAATGTGTTGGTGTGAATGCGCGAGCAGTGCAATGTCATCTGCATATTCCAAATCTTCCAGTGTAGAAAACATTGTCCATCTAATTCCTCTTGGACTGCCCTCTGTTGTCTGGCGCATCACCCAATCTATGACTGTCAAAAATAATGTTGTTGATAAGGGGATAATGTTCCTGAGGGCAAATATATGATCTGCACATCTTCTGTTCTTTCTGAAGCCCGCTTGTTCTTTCCTCAGTTTATGGTCAACTGCTTTTGAAATTCTCTGGATGATTATCCTGCCTAGTATTTTGCTGGGAACTGAGAGGAGGGTAATTCCTCTCCAGTTGTTGCAGTCTGCAAGGTCGCCCTTCTTGGGCAATTTGACAATTGTTCCTTTACTCCACTCTGTTGGTGTTGTCTCAGTTTCCCAGACTTGTGCAAATAGTGGTTCTAATAGTTCTGCTGCTAGTTCAGGGTCTGTCTTGAATAGCTCAGCATTCAGATTGTCGTGACCAGGCGCTTTTCCATTTTTTTAGCCCTTTGATAGCTGTGATAATTTCTTCTTTTCGTGGAATGTCTGTATTTACGTCTAAGTCACTTTCAGCCTCAGGAACATTCAGCTGAGTCTCTGGTGGTTCCTTATTCAGTGTTTCTCTGAAGTGCTCTGCCCACCTTGTTTCCTGCCCCTGTGCTGTGGTGATGAGATTTCCTTGCTTGTCTCTTACTAACGTTATGTTGTTTGCACCTCGTTTTCCACTGATAGCTTTAGTTTATTTTATAAACTGTGCTTTGTTCATTTCTCAGTGCTGCCTCTTCTGCCTGTCTTGCAAGGTCATCCAGAAATGTCCTTTTGTTAGCACGGGTTTGACGTTTTACTTCCTTGTCCAGCTGACTGTACTGTTCACTATATATTGCCTTTAACCTGGGAGACTTAGCTTCTGTTTTCTTCCTTTTCATTTCCTTTCTCTTCGCTATGGTGTTTAGCGTTTCTGGTGTTATCCAGTCTTGGCTCTTTCTTTCCTGGAATCCCAAGCATGACTTGCTGCTTTCTTTATATATTGTTGAGATGGTGTTGAATTTCTGGTCCACATCGTCGGTCTCTGTTCTTTCCTGGCTTTTGGTAATCAGATATCGTCTCTTTACGTCGACCACAAACGCTTTTCTGGTGAGGGGGTCCTTAAGTTTCGTGATGTTGTATCTTTTCTGTTTGACTGCAACTGGTCCAGCAGCTCTGAGTTTCACCTTCAGTCTTGCTACTACTAGGTGATGATCACTTCCCACATCTGCGCCTCTTCTTACTTTCACGTCTTGTAGTGCATGTCTCCATCTGCCATTGATCATTATGTGATCTATCTGGTTTTTGTCTCGTCCGTTTGGTGATTCCCATGTTAACTTGTGCACTTCTTTGTGTTGAAAAAGTGTTCCTCCGATGACCAGGTTGTTAATACTGCAGAAGCTTATTAATTTGTCCCCATTCTCATTTACTGTTCCACTGCCGCATTTCCCCATTACTCTTTCGTTATAATTATTGTGTGTTCCAACTTTCGCATTTAGGTCTCCCATTACTATAATAAGATCGTACCTGGGTACAGTTTCCATTTCCTTTTGTACCTGTTGATAGAACTCGTCCTTGATCTCTTCGTCGCTGTCATTTGTTGGTGCATAACATTGTATAATTGTGGTGTTGGTGAATCTCCCTCTCAGTCTTGCTCTTATTAGTCTGTTGTTAATGGGTTTCCATTCCAGTAAAGACCTTTCCATTCCTTTCTTAAGGATAATGGCTACACCTTCGTTGTGCTGACCGTCCTCTCTACCAGAATAAAGTACTGTTTCCCCTGTAGCTGTTTTTATTCTCCCCATCCCTGTCCATCTGCTCTCGCTTATTCCCAGGATATGTAGTTTGTAATTCCTCATCTCTGCTGTAATCTGTCTCAGCTTTCCTGCCTCGTTCATAGTTCTGACATTCCAAAAACCAATTCTGGTTTCGTGTTTTGCAGTCTGGGCATCCGTTTTCATGCCAGTGGCTTCCTTTCGGCTTTCACCACTGTCAGTCATACGAGCCTGAGACTCCGGATGTCCGTCCCGCATCAAAGTATTTCCATTTATTGCTGTTTCCGTAACGTGTGTGATTTTTTACACAGACAGGGGTGTCGGCCCTGTGCTAAAACCCCCAACCTGGAGGACCAGGGTACCAGCTTTTGTCTGACCCCTACCCACGCAGACCAGTCCAGCATGGTTGAACCTACCAGGAGTAAAACTCCCACTGGCATAGCTCTGGGGATTGTCAGGGTACACAAGCTGCCATACCGCTACAAGGTATAGGTACCATTGATGGCAGATTCTTTTATGGACACCCTGTATTCGTTTCCAATGTTCCTTTGACGTTAGACACTTCTTCAGCAGATGATCAGATGTAATTTATCGGTGCCATAGTTACACCTCATCGCAAGATCCTTCCTTTAGCTTGATGAACAGATGCTATCTCAGCTTAGTGTGACTTGTGTGGAGTCTGAAATTTGCCGCTTGTTCACGTCTGCTGAGCTGGTAATATGCATCATGGATATAGACACAATATAAGTTTATATATATATATACATATGACGGCGCGAAGACGTTGTGTCAAGAAGAATAAGAATTCATGTGTAATGTTGTCGTCACTCTCTCTGGCCTACTTTCACACACGTTCCGCAGTCACAGAAAAACTCTCTTGATGACAGGGGTCCCACTTTTATTAATGAAACCCTATCAGGTAGCACATGAATCATACAGAAACAATGTTGTCCACAAGTTTACTTTGAAGGCAATTCCTAAGCAACACTGTATAACCTAGATATTTTGGTATTCTCTACGTAACACCATATAATAACCCAGCACAGACTGCTGGACTCTCTCTATGTCGTTAGTTCTCTTAGCACAGACGCAACTATGCAAAAGCCCAAACCTCAGTTTGTTATCGTACGAGGGCGCGTTTTGCACAAGAACGATCTGGCTACTTCTCAGCTCTCTGACCCAAGCCTCTCACTGTTTCAGTTTAAATCTGCATCTCCAACCCTGTACCACATGATAGCTACGTCAAAATGTCAGGGAAAGCTCCACCCATTCCTCTAGGGAGCAAATCAGGAGTCCTTTGCTCAGTTTGGGTGACATGAGATCACATTTTAGTAAAGATTATCTTCCTGACGTCCACAATTGAAGTTCCGCCCACTGGTGGTTACATTCCCACGATATTTCTTGCATGGAGTCACACCTCACGGTTTCGTGCTCAACAAGGTGTTTTCCTCTGGTGTCAGACCGCGCCAAGATGTCTAAAGCCAAGAGCCGTCTGTCATTACATCTTCTGCGTCTCACATGTTTGTCTACTTCACGGATGGCAAAGGTGTGTTTCGTTTAAATTGTCCATTCCCGTGTGAGAATACCAGCATGAGCACAAATATACACAGTAGACGATAGAAAATTAATTACGCCGACTAAAATTACATCTTTCTGGCCACACGGTTACATGTTCCGCCCCTAAATTTTTTTGTGGTCCCCACAAACGTACTCTGCTCCATTGTCAGTTCCAAGTTTATGTCTGATTGCTTGTCGTGGTCTGGGAGAATTGTCCGCTCATACAGCGTCGCTACTCGGTTGAGAGTTCAGCGAGTTAGTGCCTGCAGTTGTCGACCTTGGCGGGGGATTGCTTCCAACATGTTTTACATTTGTTTTCCGTCAATGTTGGCGTACATTCCCCCCAATCTGATTTAGATTAGTGTCCTCTCCGGAGCGTCGGCGTGTATTCCCTCCTATCTGTTTAAGATGAGTTTCCTCTTCTGAACGTTAACCGCTTTTCTTGGCACCCTTAGGGTAACAGTTGCCACGGCCATCTTTTGGCCTGCACCCTGAGGCAACCTAGATGTGTCAGTACGTTTAGAGAGAGCGCTCTTTGAGGGACAAACCGATACCAAATGCTCTGGGGACTTATACTGAACTCCACCTCCATAAACCATTACCCCGCTGGAACTACAAAAAGGCCAACTGGAACAAGTTCTCAGCACTGACTGATGAATACTGTGGTTCCATAAACACCCAAAACAAAAGAATTGGAGAAATAGTTGACGGATTTAACAAAGCAGTTCTGAAAGCTGCCCTGGAATCAATACCAAGAGGGGCGAGGAAAGATTATAAGCCGTACTGGACAGAAGAACTCAATGAACTGGAAGAACAGGTAACAGAGGCCAGAGATGTAGCAGAACAGGTCAAAACAGTTGAGGCAAACATCGCCTACAAAGCTATCTCTGCAAAATACAGGAAAATGTTAAACTGTTCAGCCAAAAATAGTTGGATCAAAACAACAGAAAGTCTTAACCTCGACAAAGATGGAAGAAAATTATGGAGGCTCGCCAAAGTCTTAAATGATGAGGAATGCAAAAATAAGGAAATAGCCCTACAACTAAATGAAAAAATACTCACAAAGAAAGAGGCAGCTAATGTTTTTGCTCAAAAATTCTCACTTGAGAGCCAGATAAATATTCCACTGGACAGAAAACAGGAAATTTCCAAAGAGCAAGAAATTTACCAAAATATACCAACTGTTCCAGAAGAGCATATGACAACAAACCTCACCATGAGAGAGCTAGAGGCAGCCATCGTATCCCTTAAGCAAAGAAAGTCACCTGGAAAAGACAGGGTAACAAATGACATGCTTAAAGAGCTAATGCCTAAGGCCAAGAAAGTACTCCTCAAGATTATGAACTATAGCTGGAAGCGTGGAATAGTACCACAAGCCTGGAAAGAAGCAATACTAGTTCCAATCCCCAAAAAGGACAAAGACCGAATGGACCCCAACAGCTACAGACCCATCAGCCTTCTAAGCTGCACGGGAAAGCTTATGGAGAGAATGATCAATACCAGATAAAGCTGGCACCTCGAAGAAAAACAAATTTTACTGCACCAACAGGCAGGCTTCAGGCAACATAGGTCTACAGAGGACCAAGTCACCTACATTGCACAGGAAATCGAAGATGCTTTCCAAGAAAGAAAGCACACTTTAGCAGTCTGGGTAGATATGGAGAAAGCATTTGATAAAGTTTGGAAAGATGGGCTAAGAGTTAAAATGCTTAAATATGGAGTCTGTGGAAGAATGTATAACTGGATCCGCAACTATCTAACAAACAGAACAGCTAGAGTGCAGGTGCACGGGCAGTTAAGCAAAAAGACTACAATGGAACATGGAGTTCCACAGGGTGGGGTCCTTTCCCCAACACTCTTCCTCATATATATAAATGATATAACAGAAAACATCCACAAGAATGTCCACAACTCCCTCTACGCTGATGACCTGGCCATGTGGACTTCAGAACAATACATCTCCACAGCAAGAGTGCGCATGCAGGATTCACTGCTAGCCCTTGAAAGTTGGTCCAAAAAGTGGTTGCTCAAAATAAATGAACAAAAAACTACACACACTATTTTTACCTTGTCAAATAAACCACAGCAAGCAAAGTTGCAATTAAATGGACAGGCAGTACGAGGAGATGAAACACCAACATACTTAGGAATCACACTAGACCGCCGAATGACATGGAAATCACAGATTAACAAAATACAGCTAAGGGCAAAACTTCGCATGGCCATCATGAAAAAGTTAGCAGGTACCACATGGGGTGCTGATGAGAATATCCTCAAAAAGCTGTACACAGGCAGAGTCAGACCTGCTATGGAATATGGCATCACAGCTTGGTCGACGGCAGCAAAGTCAAATTTTGACAGAGTAAACAGACTCCAAAACCAAGCAGCACGTATTATAACAGGGGCCCTAAAGTCTACACAAATCAACCATATGGAAAACATCACAGGGCTACAGTCAATGGAGGATAGACGTGACAGCAGAGTCTTAAAACAAGCTGAAAAATTTAAGAGGCTCGAAGGACACCCCATGTACCAAAGAATGAATAGGCTAGGAAGAGGCAGGCTCAAGCGAACTAACTTTGTCGCCCAAGCAAAAGAAAAAATTAACAATAATACCATACTAGCTAGCTCAGTTGCAAAGAAAATCCCAACAAGCTCAACTATCCCACTGTGGAAAATAAGATGCTTTCCTAAGTTAAAATCTGATATTCCAGGCATTGAAGGTAAGGGAACACAGACAGAAACACAAAGAAAGTGTATAGCAACCAAGTATATTGACCAAACATTTCCAGCGAAGCTTTGGACACATGCATATACTGATGGTTCGGCAACAAATGCAGTTGAAAATGGGGGTGCCGGCATCCTCATAAAATTAAAGAATAGAATTCACTCTATGGCAATTGCCACTGGAAAATACTGCAATAACTTCTATGCTGAAGCAGAAGCCCTGAAACAGGCAGCTGAAACTCTTATTGAATGCAAAGCACAGGCAGAAAAACAGATAGTAATCTTTTCAGATGCCCTCTCAATAATATCAGCGCTGAAGAGCCACCAAACTAAAGGATTGAAAGATCTGATAATCTCCCTTGAAAGACTTGCCGAATGCTTCAAGAAGTGCACTATCCAGTGGATACCAGCCCATTGCAACATACCAGGAAATGAAGAGGCAGATAGACTTGCTAAAGAAGGAGGTGCCTTACAGCAAAATGATATAGAGACAACTTACGCATCGGCAAAGACCACTATAAAGGCTACATTCAAGTCCAAATGGGAAAGAGAGCACCCGGGACATTTGAAAAATGACGCATATCATCAACTATCCAGAAAAGAACAGGTCATCATTTTTCGACTACGCACTGGACACAACAGATTGAGATACCATCTGTACCACAAATACAAATTGGTGCAACAGATCTCTGCACCTGCGGTACCAGCCCGATGACAGTCGAACACCTGCTGCAGTACTGCCCAACCTACAGTAATGAACGGGGTAGCATATGGCAACAACCCACTTCTGTCAACGAAAAACTGTTTGGAGATGTCGGGAACCTTGAGTTGACTGCTGCCTTTATTAGAGTCATAAATGTGGAAGTCTGAAGGCGAACGAGGAAGAAGAAGAAGAATACTGAAAACATCGCTTCGGAAGCGGGCCCTGAGGGCACGTGGCTGCCATGTGGTCTGAAAAGTCTCCACAATTGTAGCATCTTATTTTTCTAGGTTTCCTCTGTACCATCGATCGCCTCCTGCTACCCTTACATTCCTTGCCGCCAATGCCGCATACAAAGACCGCTTCAATGCCCTGAACAGATGGTTTGCTGTCAAATTCTACTCGCTCATTTCTCGCCAGACTACGGAATCCCTTTCTGAAAATTTTAGTCTGATGCACAAATACATCAACACCTCCATCATCCGGTGTAATAAATCCCCATCCTTTGTCGACATTATACCATTTGCAAACCCCGTGTCGCCTTGTTGGTGCAACTGCGTTTGTTGGTACTGTCAGCTCACAGCTTTCCTATATATATATATATATGTATGTTAATTATAATGGAGTTGAACGTGGTATTTTTAAGAAGGATAACAATAAATAAATTGCTACGTTAACTAGGGTGACTATCTGTTCTCTTTTCACTGGATTTGTCCCATTTCCCCTGGATTTGTCCTCTTTTCCCTGGATTTGTCCTCATTCCTTTGGATTTGTCCCATTTCCCCTGAATTTGTGTTCCTTTCCCTGATTTTGTCCTCTTATCCCTAGTTTTGTCCTCTTTTCCCTGGATTTGTCCTCATTCCTCTGGATTTGTCCCATTTCCCCTGAATTTGTGTTCCTTTCCCGGATTTTGTCCTCTTTTCCTTGGATTTGTCGGATATCCCCTGTGTTGATATTTACCTTCGTGTGTAGTAAATATTGTAAGATCTAATGAGACGTGTCTGGCTGTCATACATACTCACGTTACGAAGCATAATCACGAAGCTTGAACACAAGATACAAGGATCGACATGTTTAATTCGCCATCTTAGAAAACAGGAAGTCGGAAGAAGTAAAAGAAGAGCTAGCCTAAGGGCAAGTAACTCTAGTAGGAAACAAGATAAACATCGAGACATCAACATCCCCCTTCTTTATGAGTGAACAAAGTCATTCATCCAAGAGGGTTTCTTGCGATCTCTTTGAGGTCTCTGTCGCGAGGGTGTTTTGAGGAGATAGGTCAGCTTGGATGGAATGGAAGAATAAAGATAATAATGTCTTACTGATAGCTTCCGAGTTTGAAGAAACTGCCTCTCCTCGGGAAATAGTGTACTAGAAATCCTTAATCCAAAGAGAGTTCTGGTAACTAAACAGGATATTTTCTGGACGATAAATTCTTCCTCCGGAATCCTACAAAAGGACTGTGTAAAGCACATAAGGTTGAGAAAGAGATTTGGTGTCCAGCCACATTTAAAATATCCCGACCCAATAGAAGTTAATTTAATTATGGCTGAGCCCCCAGGGTGTAGATTTATATTTAAAACAAAATACAACCCAAATAAAGTTAACAAAAGAAAATAACAACAGACTCTGTTATGTTAAATTGGATATAAGGGTATAGAATCTTGTATTTCTTTATATACATATAAATATGAAAAAAAGAGTTTAGCTCTACTGTTTAAAAAAAAAACAACTAGTTTGGTCATCACTTGGACCAGAGATCTTTTCTATGGTAGTGTTGCTGGTAGGTGTTAATACTCATCTCTCCGAAAGGACTGTAGTAGCTGCGGAGATGATTTTGGTTCGGACTCTCTTGGTTTGGTCTGCCCCAGCAGGTTGGTCTCATAACAGTTAATGGGTTCAGAGGGTGTCAGAGTTTGCTTCCCTGAATACCTCTTCTGCTTATGGGATGTGTGGTATGGTTACTGGGTGATAGGATAAGGTTGGGTATGATAACCTATTTGATAGGGTATGGTGGGTAAGGGTAATCTTTGGTACCATGGACTTGTACCCTGGACCTGGTTTAGGTATCTGGTAACCGCAACCTGGTTTAGTATCTGGTAACCGCAACCTGGGTTAGTACTGTGTAACCGCAACCTGGGTGGACTGGAAACAATTTAAATCCCATTAGTGGTTTCAAGAGCAGTCATCTCCTAAGTCTGATGGCCGGTAAGCGTCCATCAGAAATTACATTAACACAAGGTTAACTATCATTCCGTAACAATGTATGAACTACCACATCTTAACTGACATTATAGCGTATCTTGAGTTCTCAGTCTCTATCTGGCTGTCTGCTTATTTACAGCAGTGGTTTTCCCCATGTGGGCAATGAGTTTCACAAACTGTAAGGTAGGGGCTGGGGTCATCAAATGGTTGAGAACCACAGGTTCACCTAGTGCCCATAGAGCAGTATTTTAATTCTGGGGTCACTGTCAACAATGGTTTGAGAACCACCGGGTACTAGTTTCCTATGCTGCTTTAACTTGGTGGGGTGTCATTGCTGCCAAGGTCTGAGAACCAATGATTTACATTCTTGCTTACTCGAGCAGTAAATCATTTGGAGGGTAGTCATGGTCTCAAGGCTTGAGAACTGCTGACTTACATTTTGTCAGTCAAGTGGTAAATTCATTAAATAGCTAAATAATTGCAAGCATTCTTAAAGTCCTGGTTCCTGTAGCAAATAACATTCATAAACTGATAATAAAATAGTTCTTCAATCATCAAACATGGTGTGTGCATAAGATTGCATTAAATACATATAAAGAACATTCCATAATGAAAAACACATTAATGTCCCTTATGTGACAAAGTGAGAAGAAGTGATTGAGAACACTGTTATCAAGTTTGTAGTCTTGACAGAGAACACAGAAGCCTTATAAGAAATAGAAAATAGAAGGACCACTAATCCACTTCTGTTTTGCTTGAGTCAATATGCAAATCTCAAAGTAACAACAATAATATAACCCTGTCTTATATCTGCCAGGCTGTGAAATAAAGATCAGTGGTTACTTTAGGTCTATGACCTCAGCAACTCATACAGTAGTTTGAGTGATCTGTAAAGATGCAAATAACAGTTATTGTCACTGAAAATGGAAATGCATTTAAACTTTAACAAAAGTTACTGCAATAGCAAGCTGTTGATAAACATATGATTATGCATGTTATAAAATCAGCAGTATTAATTAGTTAGATCTACTTACTTCGCTCAACGAATTCACTAAGGATATTTTCGCAACAATAATGCCCACTCTAGGGCCCATAGATTCCCTCTCCTTCGAATGATGGTTAGCGTTCTAATCCTTAAAATTCCCTCCCAAAATTCCTGGATCTGTTCCGGGCAGGGGTGGGTGGCTTTGTTGCAAATTCTATTCTGGTCCCAGGGGTATTAAGTTACCTTCGTTTCAACTCGCCCTAGCGTCCACCGTTTCCGGCTGTTTTACATGCGTCCAGTTCGTGAACAAACAAAGACGGTCGACTTCCTGTTCGTAGCCTGTTTTTCACCTTTTCAAGTAGAATGACTTTCGCTGGCGAAGTGAATAATTTATTGTCCTGGCCAGTGAGAATCCTGAGCTAGTAAAATACTGTTAAAGAGAGAGAGACTCTTTCATTATAAGAATGAAAAAGTCAACTGAAGGGAAAAAGTTTTCAATCTAACGATAGAGATTTTTAGAGGAATAAAATAATAGACAGAAGAAAAAGTCGGTGAGAGTCGTTCCACGACATAACCCCCCTTTTGAAAGTTCGGCCAACGGCCAACTAAGTTCGAGCCGACTCTTCTCTTATGTCGGACACTACATTCATGTATCGTGTCCTCTGTTCCTTCACTCCAAATATTTCCTTTTTCCTCTGTCGAACGGTATGCCTGTAATCCACACATGGCTATCCGTTTCCTCTTCAATAAGTAGTTGAGGTATGTTAAGCAATCCTGCTTGTATAAATATCCCTCTCTTCTTTTCCTCCTTATAGATCCTCCATTGAAGCTTGCCTCCTGGCAAAGAGCTTGCCCTAAAGCCTACACTCTGCTTACAATTGGATCTATAGCAAATAGTTTTGCGTGATGAGGTTGCCAACCTCATACACAACCTTATTTTAGTCATATTACTTGACCTGCCTAAGGACACATACCTATCTCCCCAGGTATGAGAGCGTGTATGATCTTCTTTCGCTGTTTCTCCAGTGACAGAGAAAGATAAGTCTACCAGTTGTTCCTGCCCACCAGGTACCAAGGAAATTTGGACCTTCTTCACTTTCTGATCCCAGAGAGTGGGTGAGGTTATCGGAATTGACTGAAGACTAAGTGCTTGAGGCTCATGTTCCTCTTTAGCCATTTCTCCCGTGTTAAAGGAAGATATTCCTGAAACATGTTCCATCCCACCAGGTACCAAAGAAATTTGGACCCACTTCACTTTCTGATCCCAGAGAGTGGGTGAGGTTATCGGAATTGAGTGAAGTCTTAGTGCCTGAGAGTCCTGTTCCTCTACAGCCGCTTCTCCCATGTTAAAGGAAGATATTTCTGAAACATGTTTCATCCCACCAGGTACCAAGAAACTTTGGCCCGGCTTCACTTTCTGCATGCAGATAGTGGGTGAGACTATCAAAACTTGTTCAGAATTAAGTGCACTGGGGTGGTCAACCCCTTTGCACTCTTCCAACTTTTCAGTGAAAATATTGGAAGATGAGTTAGGCATTGGAGTCTCCATAGCCTGTTCAGTCACGCCATCTCTGGGTCGTGCTGAATCTCCTAAGATGATATATTTCCCTCCTTGAGGTATGGGGTAAATTCGTTCATCCAATATTGCGGCCTTTACTTTGCCGTTTACAAAGTTCGACCTAACTTCTACATAAGCTAAAGGCAAAATCATCCTTCTGTTGATTATCATGGGGGCTGTTACCTCGACATCCTCTTCGGTGACTTGATCAAGGTCGATAACAGAGGCTGAGACAAGGGCATCACACCCAAGACCTTGATAATACAAACAGGTGATTTCTTCTCCATTTACTGTGGCAGTCTCCACATTTTGAGAATCCCTGTATCCACTCCGGGCCTTCGTCAAGTTCCCATCCATGGTAGGGACCTTAGCTTTGTAAGAAGTCTGTGGGATTGGGTCTCGGCGCATACAGTCTAACTGATGTAAGTTGGCCGACAGGTGATGTTCAAGAACATCCCTTCCCTTCCCATAGGGTTGCGTAATCCTTTTCCGTTGAGTGATCCTATTTGGTTGAGCGATCCTATTTACCAGGTTGTTGGTGTGGTTGTTGTTGATATGCCTGTTGTGAGTCTTTGCGGAAGATGAGGAAGGTCTCTTCAGATTATTAGCACAGCTGTGCTTAATCTTGTTTTCAGGATAGTCTAGTTGTCTCCGTTTAGATATCCTAGCCTCTGCTCTGTCTGAGCCGGAATTCTGAGACATAGACTTGGCTTCATGTGGTGCAGTTATATTTACCACTGAAGATGGTGATGCAACTGGCAAAGGAGTGGCATGATGAGTATTCCTAGATTCAAGTTTATCCCTGGATTCCATATTTGTAGGTTGAAACTGAGTTTCCAGTTCTTCCTTACACTGGAGGGATTTTTCTTGTCTTTGTCTCTCATGTTCCACATTCTCTTCCGTGTATTTTGCTCTCCATTTCTTCCTTTCTGCTTCTCTCATCCTGCATTTTTCCATCTTTTGTGAAACAAAAGTATCCAGTTCTTCTCCGGAGAGTTCACACTCAATGGCTAACTCTGTCCAGAATGTTCTCCACTCATTCAACTCTACAGATTCTTCCATTATATCCGTAGTGGTTCGTTGAGCGAGTATGAGATCTCTAACTCACAAACAATAATTAAGGCAAAAATACTTTCTATAGTCTTAACTATACTAAAGTATTACAAAACCATATATTAAATCAAACCAGCATTTATAACCATCAAATTAAAAATTAGTTAACAATAGGTAACTAATTTCCAGCAGTACCACCAAGAAGAGTTCTCATAACAAAACTTAAAATCTGTTTTTCTTGCAAAAAATTTATATGTATTTTAGTCTAGGGTAATTTATATGTCCCCTCTTTAATCTAATCCTAGACTTGGACACCAATAAGTGACAAGTACCTACAGCAGTAGTGGTCTAGGAAAGATAAAGAGTTTTCATATCTCAGACAAGTGTCTAAATATGAAATAAGAGTTTATCCCGGACGAGCCCCCAGTTGTCGCGAGGGTGTTTTGAGGAGATAGGTCAGCTTGGATGGAATGGAAGAATAAAGATAATAATGTCTTACTGATAGCTTCCGAGTTTGAAGAAACTGCCTCTCCTCGGGAAATAGTGTACTAGAAATCCTTAATCCAAAGAGAGTTCTGGTAACTAAACAGGATATTTTCTGGACGATAAATTCTTCCTCCGGAATCCTACAAAAGGACTGTGTAAAGCACATAAGGTTGAGAAAGAGATTTGGTGTCCAGCCACATTTAAAATATCCCGACCCAATAGAAGTTAATTTAATTATGGCTGAGCCCCCAGGGTGTAGATTTATATTTAAAACAAAATACAACCCAAATAAAGTTAACAAATAAAAATAACAACAGACTCTGTTATGTTAAATTGGATATAAGGGTATAAAATCTTGCATTTCTTTATATACATATAAATATGAAAAAAAAGAGTTTAGCTCTACTGTTTAAAAAAAAAAAAACTAGTTTGGTCATCACTTGGACCAGAGATCTTTTCTATGGTAGTGTTGCTGGTAGGTGTTAATACTCATCTCTCTGAAAGGACTGTAGTAGCTGCGGAGATGATTTTGGTTCGGACTCTCTTGGTTTGGTCTGCCCCAGCAGGTTGGTCTCATAACAGTTAATGGGTTCAGAGGGTGTCAGGGTTTGCTTCCCTGGACTCAGTGCACATCACAGATAAGGATGGGGTAAGTCACCTCTGCTGAATACCTCTTCTGCTTATGGGATGTGTGGTATGGTTACTGGGTGATAGGATAAGGTTGGGTATGATAACCTATTTGATAGGGTATGGTGGGTAAGGGTAATCTTTGGTACCATGGACTTGTACCCTGGACCTGGTTTAGGTATCTGGTAACCGCAACCTGGTTTAGTATCTGGTAACCGCAACCTGGGTTAGTACTGTGTAACCGCAACCTGGGTGGACTGGAAACAATTTAAATCCCATTAGTGGTTTCAAGAGCAGTCATCTCCTAAGTCTGATGGCCGGTAAGCGTCCATCAGAAATTACATTAACACAAGGTTAACTATCATTCCGTAACAATGTATGAACTACCACATCTTAACTGACATTATAGCGTATCTTGAGTTCTCAGTCTCTATCTGGCTGTCTGCTTATTTACAGCAGTGGTTTTCCCCATGTGGGCAATGAGTTTCACAAACTGTAAGGTAGGGGCTGGGGTCATCAAATGGTTGAGAACCACAGGTTCACCTAGTGCCCATAGAGCAGTATTTTAATTCTGGGGTCACTGTCAACAATGGTTTGAGAACCACCGGGTACTAGTTTCCTATGCTGCTTTAACTTGGTGGGGTGTCATTGCTGCCAAGGTCTGAGAACCAATGATTTACATTCTTGCTTACTCGAGCAGTAAATCATTTGGAGGGTAGTCATGGTCTCAAGGCTTGAGAACTGCTGACTTACATTTTGTCAGTCAAGTGGTAAATTCATTAAATAGCTAAATAATTGCAAGCATTCTTAAAGTCCTGGTTCCTGTAGCAAATAACATTCATAAACTGATAATAAAATAGTTCTTCAATCATCAAACATGGTATGTGCATAAGATTGCATTAAATACATATAAAGAACATTCCATAATGAAAAAACACATTAATGTCCCTTATGTGACAAAGTGAGAAGAAGTGATTGAGAACACTGTTATCAAGTTTGTAGTCTTGACAGAGAACACAGAAGCCTTATAAGAAATAGAAAATAGAAGGACCACTAATCCACTTCTGTTTTGCTTGAGTCAATATGCAAATCTCAAAGTAACAACAATAATATAACCCTGTCTTATATCTGCCAGGCTGTGAAATAAAGATCAGTGGTTACTTTAGGTCTATGACCTCAGCAACTCATACAGTAGTTTGAGTGATCTGTAAAGATGCAAATAACAGTTATTGTCACTGAAAATGGAAATGCATTTAAACTTTAACAAAAGTTACTGCAATAGCAAGCTGTTGATAAACATATGATTATGCATGTTATAAAATCAGCAGTATTAATTAGTTAGATCTACTTACTTCGCTCAACGAATTCACTAAGGATATTTTCGCAACAATAATGCCCACTCTAGGGCCCATAGATTCCCTCTCCTTCGAATGATGGTTAGCGTTCTAATCCTTAAAATTCCCTCCCAAAATTCCTGGATCTGTTCCGGGCAGGGGTGGGTGGCTTTGTTGCAAATTCTATTCTGGTCCCAGGGGTATTAAGTTACCTTCGTTTCAACTCGCCCTAGCGTCCACCGTTTCCGGCTGTTTTACATGTGTCCAGTTCGTGAACAAACAAAGACGGTCGACTTCCTGTTCGTAGCCTGTTTTTCACCTTTTCAAGTAGAATGACTTTCGCTGGCGAAGTGAATAATTTATTGTCCTGGCCAGTGAGAATCCTGAGCTAGTAAAATACTGTTAAAGAGAGAGAGACTCTTTCATTATAAGAATGAAAAAGTCAACTGAAGGGAAAAAGTTTTCAATCTAACGATAGAGATTTTTAGAGGAATAAAATAATAGACAGAAGAAAAGTCGGTGAGAGTCGTTCCACGACATAACCCCCCTTTTGAAAGTTCGGCCAACGGCCAACTAAGTTCGAGCCGACTCTTCTCTTATGTCGGACACTACATTCATGTATCGTGTCCTCTGTTCCTTCACTCCAAATATTTCCTTTTTCCTCTGTTGAACGGTATGCCTGTAATCCACACATGGCTATCCGTTTCCTCTTCAATAAGTAGTTGAGGTATGTTAAGCAATCCTGCTCGTATAAATATCCCTCTCTTCTTTTCCTCCTTATAGATCCTCCATTGAAGCTTGCCTCCTGGCAAAGAGCTTGCCCTAAAGCCTACACTCTGCTTACAATTGGATCTATAGCAAATAGTTTTGCGTGATGAGGTTGCCAACCTCATACACAACCTTATTTTAGTCATATTACTTGACCTGCCTAAGGACACATACCTATCTCCCCAGGTATGAGAGCGTGTATGATCTTCTTTCGCTGTTTCTCCAGTGACAGAGAAAGATAAGTCTACCAGTTGTTCCTGCCCACCAGGTACCAAGGAAATTTGGACCTTCTTCACTTTCTGATCCCAGAGAGTGGGTGAGGTTATCGGAATTGACTGAAGACTAAGTGCTTGAGGCTCATGTTCCTCTTTAGCCATTTCTCCCGTGTTAAAGGAAGATATTCCTGAAACATGTTCCATCCCACCAGGTACCAAAGAAATTTGGACCCGCTTCACTTTCTGATCCCAGAGAGTGGGTGAGGTTATCGGAATTGAGTGAAGTCTTAGTGCCTGAGAGTCCTGTTCCTCTACAGCCGCTTCTCCCATGTTAAAGGAGGTATTTCTGAAACATGTTTCATCCCACCAGGTACCAAGAAACTTTGGCCCGGCTTCACTTTCTGCATGCAGATAGTGGGTGAGACTATCAAAACTTGTTCAGAATTAAGTGCACTGGGGTGGTCAACCCCTTTGCACTCTTCCAACTTTTCAGTGAAAATATTGGAAGATGAGTTAGGCATTGGAGTCTCCATAGCCTGTTCAGTCACGCCGTCTCTGGGTCGTGCTGAGTCTCCTAAGATGATATATTTCCCTCCTTGAGGTATGGGGTAAATTCGTTCATCCAATATTGCGGCCTTTACTTTGCCGTTTACAAAGTTCGACCTAACTTCTACATAAGCTAAAGGCAAAATCATCCTTCTGTTGATTATCATGGGGGCTGTTACCTCGACATCCTCTTCGGTGACTTGATCAAGGTCGATAACAGAGGCTGAGACAAGGGCATCACACCCAAGACCTTGATAATACAACAGGTGATTTCTTCTCCATTTACTGTGGCAGTCTCCACATTTTGAGAATCCCTGTATCCACTCCGGGCCTTCGTCAAGTTCCCATCCATGGTAGGGACCTTAGCTTTGTAAGAAGTCTGTGGGATTGGGTCTCGGCGCATACAGTCTAACTGATGTAAGTTGGCCGACAGGTGATGTTCAAGAACATCCCTTCCCTTCCCATAGGGTTGCGTAATCCTTTTCCGTTGAGTGATCCTATTTGGTTGAGCGATCCTATTTACCAGGTTGTTGGTGCGGTTGTTGTTGATATGCCTGTTGTGAGTCTTTGCGGAAGATGAGGAAGGTCTCTTCAGATTATTAGCACAGCTGTGCTTAATCTTGTTTTCAGGATAGTCTAGTTGTCTCCGTTTAGATATCCTAGCCTCTGCTCTGTCTGAGCCGGAATTCTGAGACATAGACTTGGCTTCATGTGGTGCAGTTATATTTACCACTGAAGATGGTGTTGCAACTGGCAAAGGAGTGGCATGATGAGTATTCCTAGATTCAAGTTTATCCCTGGATTCCATATTTGTAGGTTGAAACTGAGTTTCCAGTTCTTCCTTACACTGGAGGGATTTTTCTTGTCTTTGTCTCTCATGTTCCACATTCTCTTCCGTGTATTTTGCTCTCCATTTCTTCCTTTCTGCTTCTCTCATCCTGCATTTTTCCATCTTTTGTGAAACAAAAGTATCCAGTTCTTCTCCGGAGAGTTCACACTCAATGGCTAACTCTGTCCAGAATGTTCTCCACTCATTCAACTCTACAGATTCTTCCATTATATCCGTAGTGGTTCGTTGAGCGAGTATGAGATCTCTAACTCACAAACAATAATTAAGGCAAAAATACTTTCTATAGTCTTAACTATACTAAAGTATTACAAAACCATATATTAAATCAAACCAGCATTTATAACCATCAAATTAAAAATTAGTTAACAATAGGTAACTAATTTCCAGCAGTACCACCAAGAAGAGTTCTCATAACAAAACTTAAAATCTGTTTTTCTTGCAAAAATTTATATGTATTTTAGTCTAGGGTAATTTATATGTCCCCTCTTTAATCTAATCCTAGACTTGGACACCAATAAGTGACAAGTACCTACAGCAGTAGTGGTCTAGGAAAGATAAAGAGTTTTCATATCTCAGACAAGTGTCTAAATATGAAATAAGAGTTTATCCCGGACGAGCCCCCAGTTGTCGCGAGGGTGTTTTGAGGAGATAGGTCAGCTTGGATGGAATGGAAGAATAAAGATAATAATGTCTTACTGATAGCTTCCGAGTTTGAAGAAACTGCCTCTCCTCGGGAAATAGTGTACTAGAAATCCTTAATCCAAAGAGAGTTCTGGTAACTAAACAGGATATTTTCTGGACGATAAATTCTTCCTCCGGAATCCTACAAAAGGACTGTGTAAAGCACATAAGGTTGAGAAAGAGATTTGGTGTCCAGCCACATTTAAAATATCCCGACCCAATAGAAGTTAATTTAATTATGGCTGAGCCCCCAGGGTGTAGATTTATATTTAAAACAAAATACAACCCAAATAAAGTTAACAAAAGAAAATAACAACAGACTCTGTTATGTTAAATTGGATATAAGGGTATAGAATCTTGTATTTCTTTATATACATATAAATATGAAAAAAAGAGTTTAGCTCTACTGTTTAAAAAAAAAACAACTAGTTTGGTCATCACTTGGACCAGAGATCTTTTCTATGGTAGTGTTGCTGGTAGGTGTTAATACTCATCTCTCTGAAAGGACTGTAGTAGCTGCGGAGATGATTTTGGTTCGGACTCTCTTGGTTTGGTCTGCCCCAGCAGGTTGGTCTCATAACAGTTAATGGGTTCAGAGGGTGTCAGGGTTTGCTTCCCTGGACTCAGTGCACATCACAGATAAGGATGGGGTAAGTCACCTCTGCTGAATACCTCTTCTGCTTATGGGATGTGTGGTATGGTTACTGGGTGATAGGATAAGGTTGGGTATGATAACCTATTTGATAGGGTATGGTGGGTAAGGGTAATCTTTGGTACCATGGACTTGTACCCTGGACCTGGTTTAGGTATCTGGTAACCGCAACCTGGTTTAGTATCTGGTAACCGCAACCTGGGTTAGTACTGTGTAACCGCAACCTGGGTGGACTGGAAACAATTTAAATCCCATTAGTGGTTTCAAGAGCAGTCATCTCCTAAGTCTGATGGCCGGTAAGCGTCCATCAGAAATTACATTAACACAAGGTTAACTATCATTCCGTAACAATGTATGAACTACCACATCTTAACTGACATTATAGCGTATCTTGAGTTCTCAGTCTCTATCTGGCTGTCTGCTTATTTACAGCAGTGGTTTTCCCCATGTGGGCAATGAGTTTCACAAACTGTAAGGTAGGGGCTGGGGTCATCAAATGGTTGAGAACCACAGGTTCACCTAGTGCCCATAGAGCAGTATTTTAATTCTGGGGTCACTGTCAACAATGGTTTGAGAACCACCGGGTACTAGTTTCCTATGCTGCTTTAACTTGGTGGGGTGTCATTGCTGCCAAGGTCTGAGAACCAATGATTTACATTCTTGCTTACTCGAGCAGTAAATCATTTGGAGGGTAGTCATGGTCTCAAGGCTTGAGAACTGCTGACTTACATTTTGTCAGTCAAGTGGTAAATTCATTAAATAGCTAAATAATTGCAAGCATTCTTAAAGTCCTGGTTCCTGTAGCAAATAACATTCATAAACTGATAATAAAATAGTTCTTCAATCATCAAACATGGTATGTGCATAAGATTGCATTAAATACATATAAAGAACATTCCATAATGAAAAACACATTAATGTCCCTTATGTGACAAAGTGAGAAGAAGTGATTGAGAACACTGTTATCAAGTTTGTAGTCTTGACAGAGAACACAGAAGCCTTATAAGAAATAGAAAATAGAAGGACCACTAATCCACTTCTGTTTTGCTTGGGTCAATATGCAAATCTCAAAGTAACAACAATAATATAACCCTGTCTTATATCTGCCAGGCTGTGAAATAAAGATCAGTGGTTACTTTAGGTCTATGACCTCAGCAACTCATACAGTAGTTTGAGTGATCTGTAAAGATGCAAATAACAGTTATTGTCACTGAAAATGGAAATGCATTTAAACTTTAACAAAAGTTACTGCAATAGCAAGCTGTTGATAAACATATGATTATGCATGTTATAAAATCAGCAGTATTAATTAGTTAGATCTACTTACTTCGCTCAACGAATTCACTAAGGATATTTTCGCAACAATAATGCCCACTCTAGGGCCCATAGATTCCCTCTCCTTCGAATGATGGTTAGCGTTCTAATCCTTAAAATTCCCTCCCAAAATTCCTGGATCTGTTCCGGGCAGGGGTGGGTGGCTTTGTTGCAAATTCTATTCTGGTCCCAGGGGTATTAAGTTACCTTCGTTTCAACTCGCCCTAGCGTCCACCGTTTCCGGCTGTTTTACATGTGTCCAGTTCGTGAACAAACAAAGACGGTCGACTTCCTGTTCGTAGCCTGTTTTTCACCTTTTCAAGTAGAATGACTTTCGCTGGCGAAGTGAATAATTTATTGTCCTGGCCAGTGAGAATCCTGAGCTAGTAAAATACTGTTAAAGAGAGAGAGACTCTTTCATTATAAGAATGAAAAAGTCAACTGAAGGGAAAAAGTTTTCAATCTAACGATAGAGATTTTTAGAAGAATAAAATAATAGACAGAAGAAAAAGTCGGTGAGAGTCGTTCCACGACATAAGCCCCCTTTTTGAAAGTTCAGCCAACGGCCAACTAAGTTCGAGCCGACTCTTCTCTTATGTCGGACACTACATTCATGTATCGTGTCCTCTGTTCCTTCACTCCAAATATTTCCTTTTTCCTCTGTTGAACGGTATGCCTGTAATCCACACATGGCTATCCGTTTCCTCTTCAATAAGTAGTTGAGGTATGTTAAGCAATCCTGCTCGTATAAATATCCCTCTCTTCTTTTCCTCCTTATAGATCCTCCATTGAAGCTTGCCTCCTGGCAAAGAGCTTGCCCTAAAGCCTACACTCTGCTTACAATTGGATCTATAGCAAATAGTTTTGCGTGATGAGGTTGCCAACCTCATACACAACCTTATTTTAGTCATATTACTTGACCTGCCTAAGGACACATACCTATCTCCCCAGGTATGAGAGCGTGTATGATCTTCTTTCGCTGTTTCTCCAGTGACAGAGAAAGATAAGTCTACCAGTTGTTCCTGCCCACCAGGTACCAAGGAAATTTGGACCTTCTTCACTTTCTGATCCCAGAGAGTGGGTGAGGTTATCGGAATTGACTGAAGACTAAGTGCTTGAGGCTCATGTTCCTCTTTAGCCATTTCTCCCGTGTTAAAGGAAGATATTCCTGAAACATGTTCCATCCCACCAGGTACCAAAGAAATTTGGACCCGCTTCACTTTCTGATCCCAGAGAGTGGGTGAGGTTATCGGAATTGAGTGAAGTCTTAGTGCCTGAGAGTCCTGTTCCTCTACAGCCGCTTCTCCCATGTTAAAGGAAGGTATTTCTGAAACATGTTTCATCCCACCAGGTACCAAGAAACTTTGGCCCGGCTTCACTTTCTGCATGCAGATAGTGGGTGAGACTATCAAAACTTGTTCAGAATTAAGTGCACTGGGGTGGTCAACCCCTTTGCACTCTTCCAACTTTTCAGTGAAAATATTGGAAGATGAGTTAGGCATTGGAGTCTCCTTAGCCTGTTCAGTCACGCCGTCTCTGGGTCGTGCTGAGTCTCCTAAGATGATATATTTCCCTCCTTGAGGTATGGGGTAAATTCGTTCATCCAATATTGCGGCCTTTACTTTGCCGTTTACAAAGTTCGACCTAACTTCTACATAAGCTAAAGGCAAAATCATCCTTCTGTTGATTATCATGGGGGCTGTTACCTCGACATCCTCTTCGGTGACTTGATCAAGGTCGATAACAGAGGCTGAGACAAGGGCATCACACCCAAGACCTTGATAATACAAAAAGGTGATTTCTTCTCCATTTACTGTGGCAGTCTCCACATTTTGAGAATCCCTGTATCCACTCCGGGCCTTCGTCAAGTTCCCATCCATGGTAGGGACCTTAGCTTTGTAAGAAGTCTGTGGGATTGGGTCTCGGCACATACAGTCTAACTGATGTAAGTTGGCCGACAGGTGATGTTCAAGAACATCCCTTCCCTTCCCATAGGGTTGCATAATCCTTTTCCGTTGAGTGATCCTATTTGGTTGAGCGATCCTATTTACCAGGTTGTTGGTGCGGTTGTTGTTGATATGCCTGTTGTGAGTCTTTGCGGAAGATGAGGAAGGTCTCTTCAGATTATTAGCACAGCTGTGCTTAATCTTGTTTTCAGGATAGTCTAGTTGTCTCCGTTTAGATATCCTAGCCTCTGCTCTGTCTGAGCCGGAATTCTGAGACATAGACTTGGCTTCATGTGGTGCAGTTATATTTACCACTGAAGATGGTGTTGCAACTGGCAAAGGAGTGGCATGATGAGTATTCCTAGATTCAAGTTTATCCCTGGATTCCATATTTGTAGGTTGAAACTGAGTTTCCAGTTCTTCCTTACACTGGAGGGATTTTTTTGTCTTTGTCTCTCATGTTCCACATTCTCTTCCGTGTATTTTGCTCTCCATTTCTTCCTTTCTGCTTCTCTCATCCTGCATTTTTCCATCTTTTGTGAAACAAAAGTATCCAGTTCTTCTCCGGAGAGTTCACACTCAATGGCTAACTCTGTCCAGAATGTTCTCCACTCATTCAACTCTACAGATTCTTCCATTATATCCGTAGTGGTTCGTTGAGCGAGTATGAGATCTCTAACTCACAAACAATAATTAAGGCAAAAATACTTTCTATAGTCTTAACTATACTAAAGTATTACAAAACCATATATTAAATCAAACCAGCATTTATAACCATCAAATTAAAAATTAGTTAACAATAGGTAACTAATTTCCAGCAGTACCACCAAGAAGAGTTCTCATAACAAAACTTAAAATCTGTTTTTCTTGCAAAAATTTATATGTATTTTAGTCTAGGGTAATTTATATGTCCCCTCTTTAATCTAATCCTAGACTTGGACACCAATAAGTGACAAGTACCTACAGCAGTAGTGGTCTAGGAAAGATAAAGAGCTTTCATATCTCAGACAAGTGTCTAAATATGAAATAAGAGTTTATCCCGGACGAGCCCCCAGTTGTCGCGAGGGTGTTTTGAGGAGATAGGTCAGCTTGGATGGAATGGAAGAATAAAGATAATAATGTCTTACTGATAGCTTCCGAGTTTGAAGAAACTGCCTCTCCTCGGGAAATAGTGTACTAGAAATCCTTAATCCAAAGAGAGTTCTGGTAACTAAACAGGATATTTTCTGGACGATAAATTCTTCCTCCGGAATCCTACAAAAGGACTGTGTAAAGCACATAAGGTTGAGAAAGAGATTTGGTGTCCAGCCACATTTAAAATATCCCGACCCAATAGAAGTTAATTTAATTATGGCTGAGCCCCCAGGGTGTAGATTTATATTTAAAACAAAATACAACCCAAATAAAGTTAACAAAAGAAAATAACAACAGACTCTGTTATGTTAAATTGGATATAAGGGTATAGAATCTTGTATTTCTTTATATACATATAAATATGAAAAAAAGAGTTTAGCTCTACTGTTTAAAAAAAAACAACTAGTTTGGTCATCACTTGGACCAGAGATCTTTTCTATGGTAGTGTTGCTGGTAGGTGTTAATACTCATCTCTCTGAAAGGACTGTAGTAGCTGCGGAGATGATTTTGGTTCGGACTCTCTTGGTTTGGTCTGCCCCAGCAGGTTGGTCTCATAACAGTTAATGGGTTCAGAGGGTGTCAGGGTTTGCTTCCCTGGACTCAGTGCACATCACAGATAAGGATGGGGTAAGTCACCTCTGCTGAATACCTCTTCTGCTTATGGGATGTGTGGTATGGTTACTGGGTGATAGGATAAGGTTGGGTATGATAACCTATTTGATAGGGTATGGTGGGTAAGGGTAATCTTTGGTACCATGGACTTGTACCCTGGACCTGGTTTAGGTATCTGGTAACCGCAACCTGGTTTAGTATCTGGTAACCGCAACCTGGGTTAGTACTGTGTAACCGCAACCTGGGTGGACTGGAAACAATTTAAATCCCATTAGTGGTTTCAAGAGCAGTCATCTCCTAAGTCTGATGGCCGGTAAGCGTCCATCAGAAATTACATTAACACAAGGTTAACTATCATTCCGTAACAATGTATGAACTACCACATCTTAACTGACATTATAGCGTATCTTGAGTTCTCAGTCTCTATCTGGCTGTCTGCTTATTTACAGCAGTGGTTTTCCCCATGTGGGCAATGAGTTTCACAAACTGTAAGGTAGGGGCTGGGGTCATCAAATGGTTGAGAACCACAGGTTCACCTAGTGCCCATAGAGCAGCATTTTAATTCTGGGGTCACTGTCAACAATGGTTTGAGAACCACCGGGTACTAGTTTCCTATGCTGCTTTAACTTGGTGGGGTGTCATTGCTGCCAAGGTCTGAGAACCAATGATTTACATTCTTGCTTACTCGAGCAGTAAATCATTTGGAGGGTAGTCATGGTCTCAAGGCTTGAGAACTGCTGACTTACATTTTGTCAGTCAAGTGGTAAATTCATTAAATAGCTAAATAATTGCAAGCATTCTTAAAGTCCTGGTTCCTGTAGCAAATAACATTCATAAACTGATAATAAAATAGTTCTTCAATCATCAAACATGGTATGTGCATAAGATTGCATTAAATACATATAAAGAACATTCCATAATGAAAAACACATTAATGTCCCTTATGTGACAAAGTGAGAAGAAGTGATTGAGAACACTGTTATCAAGTTTGTAGTCTTGACAGAGAACACAGAAGCCTTATAAGAAATAGAAAATAGAAGGACCACTAATCCACTTCTGTTTTGCTTGGGTCAATATGCAAATCTCAAAGTAACAACAATAATATAACCCTGTCTTATATCTGCCAGGCTGTGAAATAAAGATCAGTGGTTACTTTAGGTCTATGACCTCAGCAACTCATACAGTAGTTTGAGTGATCTGTAAAGATGCAAATAACAGTTATTGTCGCTGAAAATGGAAATGCATTTAAACTTTAACAAAAGTTACTGCAATAGCAAGCTGTTGATAAACATGATTATGCATGTTATAAAATCAGCAGTATTAATTAGTTAGATCTACTTACTTCGCTCAACGAATTCACTAAGGATATTTTCGCAACAATAATGCCCACTCTAGGGCCCATAGATTCCCTCTCCTTCGAATGATGGTTAGCGTTCTAATCCTTAAAATTCCCTCCCAAAATTCCTGGATCTGTTCCGGGCAGGGGTGGGTGGCTTTGTTGCAAATTCTATTCTGGTCCCAGGGGTATTAAGTTACCTTCGTTTCAACTCGCCCTAGCGTCCACCGTTTCCGGCTGTTTTACATGCGTCCAGTTCGTGAACAAACAAAGACGGTCGACTTCCTGTTCGTAGCCTGTTTTTCACCTTTTCAAGTAGAATGACTTTCGCTGGCGAAGTGAATAATTTATTGTCCTGGCCAGTGAGAATCCTGAGCTAGTAAAATACTGTTAAAGAGAGAGAGACTCTTTCATTATAAGAATGAAAAAGTCAACTGAAGGGAAAAAGTTTTCAATCTGACAATAGAGATTTTTAGAGGAATAAAATAATAGACAGAAGAAAAAGTCGGTGAGAGTCGTTCCACGACAGTCTCTTAGGGCAAGATGGTAGGAGAGAATGTTCTTTGCCAGCTTTCCCAGGACTAGAAGTAGCTGGAGTTGAAGGATCAACTTCTGGAGGATTGGAAATGTTCACTTCACTAGTGTTTTCCGTGTCTGGCAAAACAACCTGTTGCTCGGGTAGAACTGGAGAGGAGACATCAATTTTCAGGTCCTCGGGATCAGGTGTGAAAGGTGTTGTTTTAGGTCTTAGATGAATTCTGTTTCTGACATATTGACCTCCATTCTCCCCTTCAACGAGATAAGATCTTTCAGAGAGCCTCTTATCAATCCTTCCAGGTTGCCAGTTTGGTTGTTCAGGGTCTTGATAGTAGACTGGCTGGTGAGACAACTTGGGCAGATCATGAGCAGTTTTATCATAATACTTCTTCACTGATCTGTCTCTCTTGCCTCTACTTTCGATAACTCTACTGTGAGATGCAACGGGTTTCACTGCAGAAGGTATCAGTGTACGCAGTTTCCTGTTGAACAGTATTTCTGCTGGACTTAGATCAAACCCTTGTCTCGGCGTATTACGAAGTTCAAGTAGTGCCTCATATGCATCTGCATTGTCCTGAACAGTCTTTCTCATCATACCCTTGATGAGTTTCACAGCAGATTCAGCTAATCCATTGGCTTTATGGTGACCTGGTGCTGATTTAACATGAAGTATTCCCCATCTAGCAGTAAATGATCTGAACTGTGCAGACGTAAACTGAGTACCTTGGTCAGATACAATAACTTTGGGAACACCATAACGAGCAAAATGAGACTTCAATTTCCTGATGACTAACTGTGCCGTCATTGTAGGTAGAAAGTCTACTTCAATGAAGTTGGAGAAGTAGTCAATCAGGACTAAATAATATCGGCCTTCTATAATAAAGATGTCAGTGCCAACTTTCTCCAAGGGTGATAAACCTCTCGAGTGTTGGTTTAAAGGTTCTTTAGTATTCCTTGCCTTTGTTTCTTGACATTCTGGACAACTGTCAGCTATCTGTCGAATCTCAGCCGTCATGCAGATCCAAAAACAGACAACTTCTGGCCCGGCGCATCATGCTGTCAAATGCAAGATGAGCAGCGTGTAGCTTCTGCTTGATTTCAGGCCTCAGTGCTTTTGGGATAAGAATACGTTCTTCTTTAAGTATTATGCCTTGTTCTGTTGTCAGAGTATCACGAATGTCAAAATAAGGCATAAGCTCAGCTGGTACATCAGACTTTCTTTTAGGCCACCCATCCAAAATGGTCGACTTCAACCTCTGGAGCACGCTGTCTTTGAGAGTTTCAGCTTTAATCTTTTCCATCATCACATCTGGTATTTCAGGTAATCTTACAGGTGCATCAGCTCCTGCATTGCTCTCTCTATCAGCTAAGGAATCCAATGTGACATTATGAATACAAACTCTGGACAGTGTGTCGGCTATAAGAAGATCGGAACCTTGTACCCATTGGAATTCAAAGTCATATCGATGGCTGCGCATCAGTAAATTCTGCAGTCTTCGAGGAATTTGACTCAGAGGTTTCTTAACGATGGCCGCCAAAGGTTTATGGTCGTTGATGACTGTAACTTTCCTTCCATAAGTGTACTGGTCAAAGCGTTCCAAACCATATACAACAGCTAAGAAATCCTTCTCAATTTGAGCCCAGCGTTGTTCAGTTTCAGTTAGAGCTCTTGAAGCAAACTATTGGATGACCATTTTGTAGGAGGACAGCCCCAAGTCCATAGCTGCTACTATCAACTTGAATACACAAAGATTCATCAGGATCATAGTATGCGAGTACTGGAGTAGAAGTAATCAGTTTCTTGACTTTCTTGAAAGCTTGTTCGCATTCAGCAGACCAGATAAAGGGAGTATCCTTTCGTGTAAGTTCTCTTATTGGATGAAGAACCTCTGAAAGATTGTTGAGAAACTTTGCTAGATACTGTATTATGCCGCAAAATCTGCGAACCTCATGACAGTCCTTAGGAACGGGCATGTTTAGTATTGTCTCAACCTTTTTCTTGTCTGGTTCAACACCTCGAGCAGTAATAAGGTGACCCATGAAGGTAATTTCTTCTTTCTTCTCTTGAGCTTTAGCGTCATTCAGTTTAATGCCTTTTTCTTTACACCTATGTTTCAGTGCTTTAAGTTTCAGATCATGGTCCTTAATTGCTTGCTGTCTGTTTGATCCACAACCTGCAATAACTAGGTCATCAGCAACATTGATGCAACCATGAAGACCTTCAAGAGCTTGTGCTAGATGCCTCTGGAAAATTTCACTGCTTACATTCAACCCAAATGGTAATCTAGACCATCTGAACCTACCATAAGGTGTAATCATTGTTGTAAGTTTACTAGACTTCTCATCAAGTTTGATATGCCAGAATGCTTCCTTGATATCCAGCTTTGTGAAAATCTTGGCATTATTGAGTTCAGGCAATACATCATCCAAAGTTGGTAATCTGTAATGCTCCCTCTGCAAAGCCTCATTCAGGGGTCTAGGATCAATGCATATTCTTAAAGAACCATCAGACTTTTCAACAACAGTCATTTGGTTAACCCATTCAGTCGGTTCCTCTACTGGTATTAATATACCTCTGTTCATTAGATTTTGAAGCTCTGACTTTACCTTGCTCTTAAGTGAAAATGGTATTTTTCTGCACGGCAGTGCCTTTGGACGAATATTAGGATCAATATGCAACACAGCTTCACCCAGGACACCTAGATGGTTATCAGAGTTATGATCATTATCTGAACTGTCAGTAGCCACATTAGCAATAAATGTGTTTGTGTTGACTGTCACAAACTGTAGATCCTGCAGTGTGTTGTTGCCCAGCAAACATGTGAATCTATTTTTCACAACAGTAAACCTTATATTGTGTTTTGTCCCAGTCTTAGGATTCTCAGCAGTTAATAGAACTTCTCCCAGTGGAGTCATCTTAGTACCATTCCACATAACAAGCCTCTGTTTAGTGGGTAACAGTTGTTCTTGCATCACAAAGCGTTGACAGATTGTATTCACATCAGCTGCTGTGTCTAACTGAAATTTTACCATTTTTCCATTGACAATGAGTTGTGCAGATGTACAAGCTTTGCTAG
Organism: Oreohelix idahoensis; assembly: GCA_024509875.1. Lineage (NCBI taxonomy): Eukaryota > Metazoa > Mollusca > Gastropoda > Stylommatophora > Oreohelicidae > Oreohelix > Oreohelix idahoensis. Next base: position 29,023 of record JAMPIV010011195.1, read on the forward strand.
ACTTCACACAATTAAGAAAAACTTCAGAATCTTCCACTGACTCTGTGTGAACAGTATGAACTTTCTTGCATTTAACTTTGAAATGGTTTCTTCCCCCACAGTTTGAGCAAAACTTCCCCCATGCAGGACACTTTTTCTTAATCAACAGATGTTTCTGTCCGCAGTAATGACACTTTTTTCTAGGTTCAAAGTACAAACTGTCAGTGTTACTTTGACAGGCTTTACTAGCAGCATGCCCAGTGTCTCTCTTGGGAGGTTTCTGGTTGAGTGATTTTTTCTGTACCTTTTCAACCCTTGCTTCAGAAGGTTGTACTGTATTATTCATCTCACTTATGTCTTTTCCAGTTTGCTCGAAGACTCTGCATATGTGAATGGCTTTCTTTAGATCGAGGTCAGCTTCTCTCAAGAGCTTCTCTTGTAACCTTTTGTTGACAGTAAAGACAATTTTGTCTCTTATCATACGATCCTTGTCGTTAAAGTTGCACAAATCTGCCTTAGTTCTCAGCTCAGTCAAAAAAGAATTAAAGGGATCTTGAAGAGGTGTGTTCCAGAATCTGAACGTATGTAATACTTCATTGCTTCGTGAGCTGCAATGGTTCTGGAGCAAATCGAGAATTTTAATAGGATTAGAGTGGTCTCCTTCCTCTGCAAGTTGATCAAAAACTTCAACAGCTTGAGGTCCAGCACAGTGTAAGATAATGGCCGCCCAGGTTTAGAGGTGTCGTGAGAAATTCTAATCCACATATATAAATTATCAGGTAAATGTAAAGCCTAACACATAAATTTAATAAAAGGAAAGAAGAATGGTAAAGAACAGTGCTGTCACAATGACTGTACTCGAAATCCCCCTTGTTTTCTCCTTCGTCTGCAAATTGTAACGTTTCACGTTGATAGTAAAAGCCTACTGCAGCATACACGCTTTCTACGATAAAACGTGCACTGCATTTCTAAGAAAAACCTTGAGATACGCAAGCTGACCTATATTTAATATTCCATTCATGTCATTTTATACACTACGTTACCATAAACGAACAGACAGATGGAATTAGGATAGAGAGAAGGGAGGGCTGAAAGCCGGAACACATGCAATACTAACCCGCGTCTCGCTATACAATTACTACCATCACGCGTGTAAGGCCACATGCACTAACTTTTTTTTTTTCAGATAGACAGTGAAAAAAAAAACACTACCCGTACGAGAGTTAGGTTTTAAAAACTTACAAAACGCTTATTAGGAAATATGACATTATACTGTTTTATGTCTGAAAACATGACAGTACCCAGACACCACATCGATCGAAGTGAACGGGAGGTAGAAGAAAATGCACATTTTGAACGCAGCCACCTAGCTCCCTAAAATTTGTATATTTGGGTTCCTTAGGACTTGCTGACAAATAATATGTTAAGTGTTACGCAAATAGTCTAGGAATTAACAAATTATAGCCAAAAGAAATAGTGAGAACTCCGCCCATGCCGGTCCCAAGCCCGGATGAAAAAGGAGGAGGGCGGCCTGCATGGAGGCCGTAAGGAGGCAGCCCCTCCACCATGCAAGGGCACAACAGGCCAATCACCTGTTTGTCTTAAACTATGATTACGAGAAATACAAGAGAGAAAACCGGACTGATTCTAAAGGCGACGAACTGGAACGGACTACGGACTACGACTTATGGAACTTGGAACACAAGAAGTATAAATGGGAAGGAAGAGGAGCTGGTGGAAGAGATGAGGAAAGCAAAACTAGAAATCCTGGTTATAACGGAAACGAAGAAAAAAGGACAAGGAGTCATGGATCTCGATGGCAACACGTTGCTCTACAGTGGTGTACCCATATCTGAAAGAGCTAAAGGGGGCGTGGGTTGCATTGTGGCCCAAAATCAAAAAGATAGTATCAAGGGATGGAACTTTGTCTCGGAGCGCATTATGGTTGTAAAACTAAAAGAAGGAGAAACCATAGTCAACCTGGTCATAGTGTATGGGCCAAATAAGGATGAGAGAGCAGAGGTCAAGGAGGAATTCTTCGAGCTGCTTCAAAGGACAGTGGATGACTGCCTAGATGAAGTTATCATGCTCGGAGATTTTAATGCCAGAGTTGGAAATGACCATGCTAGATGGGGTGGCGTTATCGGAAGATATGGAGAAGATACTCTCAATGACAATGGAAAGCGACTCCTTAGATTCTGCAGTAAGCAGAATCTGATCATTACAAACACAAAGTTCCCCCATAAGCGCATACATGCATACACTAGATGTGAACCAACCAAGAATGAGAAGTCAGTGATCGACTATGCCATTGTTCGGAGAAGCTCATTCAGATATGTCCGAGATGCAAGAGTCTGGAGGGGGCCAGAGATTGGAAGTGATCACTACCTGCTAACAATCAAACGAACAACTGAAAGAGTTGCTCAGCCTAGGAACTGCCCAACATCACGCAAGAAACCAAGTAAACGAGCAGGAGAAATGAGCATTAGGACCTACAAGCTGAGAGAGCCAGACATTAAGACCAGATATCAGGGGCTTATTGCTACAGCAGTGAGCAACACAGAAGAACGACCTGATGACTTGGAAACCCTCTGGAATAAATTCAAGGATATCATAAAGACAGCTGCTGCAGAAGCATGCGGTGAAGTCCGACTTGGGAACAAGAGAAAGAGGACACCTTGGTGGACAGAGGAAGTCAAAGAGAAAATAAGAGAGAAGAAAATGGCATGGAAACAATACTTAGGAGCTAAAAAACACAACAGGACAAATGGAAAAATATAGAGAATATGTGATACTCAGAACAGAAGCAAAGAACAAAGTGCTAGCAGCAAAACAGAAGTCCTGGGAAGAATTTGGAGAAAAGCTAGAAAAAGATGCACAAGAAAACCAGAAATTGTTCTATAAGACCCTAAAGAACATGAGGAAGGAAAAACAATGCCCTCTCAAATTTATAAAGGACAAGCAAGGCAAATTGCTTACTGCCCCAAAGGAAGTAATGGAAAGATGGAAAGAATATTTCTCAGAACTCCTGGATGGTGAGCATGGTGAAGCAACAGAAATGATAACCACTAGCACAGAAGAGAAAACCAATGATGGTGAAGATGACATAAAGGTGGAAGAACTAAGGGCAGCACTAGAGAAAATCAAGATGGGCAAAGCAGCAGGGCATGATGGTATAACACCAGAAATGGTTAAGTACATGGGAGCATCAGGCGACCTATTACTCTTAAAGGTCCTACAGGCAGCATGGTGCAACAAGACCATACCAAAGGATTGGGAGATTGCCATCATAACACCAATTTTCAAAAAGGGTGACAATCGACAATGTGGAAACCATAGAGGCATATCCCTTCTCAGTGTCCCTGGTAAAATCTACTCTAGAATCCTAGAGCAGAGACTCCGACGCCTAGCTGAGCCACAATTGGATGAGGTCCAGTGCGGATTCCGAGCAAACCGAAGTACTCAAGACCTAATCTTCACACTCAGACAGCTGAGTGAAAAGGCCCTTGAGTATAAGAGTGAGATCCATCTTTGTTTCATAGATCTGGAAAAGGCGTTTGACAGAGTCCCCTGGAGCAAACTTTGGGACTGTTTGGCAAGGAAGAATATTCCAGCACCTCTGATTCATGCTATACAGAGCTTCTACAAGTCTTGTAGAAATTATGTGAGGACAGCAAACCATAAGTCAGAAGAGTTCAGGACCACCACTGGTGTAAGACAAGGTGATATCCTGTCACCTTATCTTTTCATACTCCTCATGGACGATGTCATCAAGGCATGTAAGGAGAGAACAAGAAAGTATTCAGTGGGGTACTGGAAGATGAGACAGGTCTATATTTCTGAGCTGGCATTTGCTGATGATGTTGCCCTGATTGCTAAATCAGAGGCACATCTCCAATCCAACCTGCAAGTTTGGAAGGAAGAGCTGGAGAAGAGAGGGATGGTCATAAGCAGCTCTAAAACAAAATCCATGGTGATATCACGAGAAGAAAGAAAACATCAGATTAAGTTGGGAGAACAGGTCCTGGAGCAGGTCGACCACTTTAAATATCTCGGAGCTATTATAGACCGAAAGGGAGGCATCAAAGAAGAGTTGGCCACTCGAAAAGCAGCGGCTGGGAGACTTTTTCAGGCCATAAATCGTGGATTCCTCAGCAAGAAAGAGGTTGGTAAGAAAACGAAGATGGCTGTATACCGCTCCACCTATGTCCCAGTTTTGACATATGGTTGCGAGTCGTGGGCAATGACTACAACCCACAAAAGCCAGATCCAAACCTCAGAAATGAGGTATCTGAGGAAAGTGGTTGAAGTAACAAGAAGAGACATGGTCCGCAACCAGACGATCCGTCAAGGCCTGAAATCCCATCCGCTGCAGACCCAAATAGAACAGTCCCAACTAAGATGGTTTGGACATGTCTGCAGAATGGGAGAAGATCGGCTACCACGACAAGCATGGGAAACAAAGAGCCAGGGATCCAGACCTCCAGGACGACCCAGAGTTCGCTGGGAGGACAACATTAGACAATCTTTGAAGGACCGAGGACTAGAATGGAACCAGGCCAGGAAGAAGACAGCTGATAGAATGGTCTGGCGCTCTCTCTTCCAAACCTCTACACCTCACGGTAGAAGGGGAACGACTAAGTAAGTAAGTAAGAAATAGTGAGGGTGTCAGACAACGCCAAAAACAGAATCGCTCAGTGGCAGATTTTGACACCACCATTGTACGGGAAATAGGTCCCCATGTTAAATCCTATTTGATTGGAGCGCAGTAAATGTAAGGCTAAACACGATTAGTCGGGCTACAAATACTATCTTTTGTTGTTAGGGGAGACGGAAGGAAGGGTACTTTTTTTTCAAACGCTTGTGTAAACATGGCTCGATTGGTTAGACCTGCCAATATAGTCAATTAGGAGTCCCCTATAAATATTTATATCATCCCACTTTACCACATATATTGGGGTCTCGCTCCCGGGATTTTGAATCTTTCCCTATTAAAAATATTGGGGGTAATTCACTTCAGGGAATAATAGAAATTAAAAAGGTATCCTTGGGTGAAAATAAATAACGTTGAGCTCTCAGTGCCTGTGGTGTCTTTGGATAAGTAATATCAGATTGTATTGTTTAGTTAGACATTATATAAATTTACCTGTTAGAAAATGGCGGACCTGGCCAAATTTCGATCTGCTGCTGTACAGACTGTGAAAGAGTTAGGAATGGACGGGCAAATTATGATTGCTTATGTCACTGCTGAATGTGACAAATATATTGAACGGGAAGAAAGAAGATTAGAAAAAGAGGCCGAAAGAAAATTAGAGGCTGAAAAAGAGACTAAGAGGTTGCAGATTGAGGCTGAGGCTAAGAGGTTGCAGATTGAGGCTGATAAAGAGGCTAAAGCATTGGAAGCCGAGGAAAGAAGACAGGCTGCAGAAAGGGAAGAGAAGAAATTAGCTGCAGTAAGGGAAGACAAGAGATTAGCTGCAGAGAGGGAAGCAGAAAAGGAGGAGAAGAGATTACAAAGGGAGCACGAGTTACGACTAAGGGAGTTTGAGTTTCAAGGCCATGCTCCTGAAAATGGTGCCAGTCCCTTTGCCTCTGATGCCACTGCTAGTCAGGGAGCCTCAACCTCAGCTATGAACTTTCATTTAGATCATTTTGTTGAGAAAGACGATGATATTGAGAGCTATCTAAATAGATATGAACTATTAGCTACCACATATGGGTTAGAGAGAGAAAGGTGGAGCTTAAAGTTATCTCAAGGGCTTCGTGGGGCAGCTTATGAAGTTTTTGCCAAAATGAGCAGAGGTGATCAGGAAAATTATGACATGCTAAAGCAGGCTCTTTTGTTAAGATATGAAAAGAACGCAGAATTTTATAGGAAAAAATTTAGGAATGCTAAACTACTGTCAGGGGAAACCTATCACCAGTTCTCTGCACGGTTAGAGACATACTTGGAGAAATGGACTTCTCTGGGGAAAACCCAAGATCTTAAGGAAATGGTCCTTATAGAACAATTAAGAGAGTCCATGGCTCCAGACCTGAGAAAGTTTCTCATGGAACAAGGTGCAGAGAGGCTGGGTGAGTTGCTAAATGTTGCTGAAAGGTATCAAGTAGCTCAGGCAGAGGTATCAGGTAATAAAAAGAAACAGGTGGATAATTTTAGGGCACCACAGAACTTTAATAAATTTGATCCTAGAGATCAAAACAAAGGTAAGCACCAATTTGATAGGCCACGGTATGACAATAAAAATAAAACCCCACAATTCGATGAAAGGAAATATGATGAAAGAAAATCTTTCAACCAAGGGAAAAGGTGGTGTAAAAAATTGTAAGATGAACAATCATGACACTGACCATTGTAGAAGGAAACCTCCTCATTGTGCTGCTATGACATCTGGGAAAAAAGGAAAAAAAAAGTCAAACCTGCAGAACTACAGGAACCATACCACCCCCCAGTGTGTGAAGATGTCATCTGTAATGGTGTCACTATAAGGTGTTTATATGATACCGGTTTAGATTACGATTCCGTTGTGAGTTCTCACCTGGTGCAGGCAGATCAATACACCACAGAAACAGTGGAGATTCAAACTGCAACCAAGGATGTAGCTACCATGACACTTCCCGTCGCCCGGATAAAGGTGAAAACGCGATATGTGGAAGGAATCATAAAAGCAGCAGTGATAAATGAGCCAATCTACCCTCTGATATTGGGGTGTAGATATGTCTTCTTGGGGAATCCCAAGAGACCTGTGATATTGGCAACAGTGCAGACCAGATCACAGTCTAAAAAGGAGGAGGATAATCCAATAAATACTCATCCAGATGAGATGAGGAAGGCACAGGCTGAGGACAAAACACTCAAGCCGTGTTTCAAGAAGTTGCCCAAATCTCATACACCTCCAGGCAAGGGAGAATTTTATATGAAGAACAAACTGATTTATAGGAAGGCTGGATCTGAATCCAATGGTCACGGACAGCTGGTCCTTCCCACTTCATATAGGACTAAAGTGTTGGAACTAAGGCATGCGATTCCCTTCAGTGGTCATATGGGGATCAGCGCAACAGGACAGCGAATAGCTTGTCACTATTTCTGGCCAGGGATAACTGAAGATATCAAACGATATGTAAATCCTGTCCAGAGTGCCAACGAGTAGCACCTAAACATTGGACTGCACCAGCAACTCTGGGGGAAATGCCCATAGTGGGAACACCCTTTGAGAGAGTTGCCGTGGATCTTGTGGGACCTCTCACCCGAACCAAGAGAAGGAACAGCTACATTCTGACTCTGGTGGACACTTGTTCTATGTGGGGAGAGGCGGTAGCCCTGTCATCGATTGATTCTAAACATGTGGCAGAGGCATTGCTCACAATTTTCACAAGGTTAGGCTTTCCCAATCAAATCTTGACTGATAATGGCTCTCAGTTCAAGGGGAAACTAACAGAAGAAGTTTTCAGGATCTTCCAGGCCAAACACTTCCATTGTAGTGTGTACCACCCCAAGGGAACGGCCAAGTGGAAAGATTTAATGGCACGTTGATGTCAATCCTGAGAAAGTTGGCACACGAAAAACCAGATACGTGGGACCAGTACCTTCACGCCGCCCTCTTTGCTTATCGGGAGGTACCCCATAGTTCAACCGGAATGGCCCCGGCAACATTATTATTTGGAAGGCCAATAAAAGGTCCACTCGAAGCTTTGTTAAGAACGTGGACTGATGAAAAGGCAGAGGAAAACATTACATCCTCATACCAATATGTGAATGAGCTGACCACTCGTTTAAAAACTGGCTGGAAACTTGCCAATGAAAATTTGAAACAAGCCAGGAAGAAACATGCTGCCTATTATAACAGGAAAGCTAAAGACAGAGATTTGGCTGTGGGAGAGAAGGTACTGCTTCTTCTACCCGGTAGTCAGAATAAGTTACAAATTGGATGGCAAGGTCCATATACAGTTTTAGAGAAGGTGTCTAGAACAAATTATAAGATAGATAAGAAGGGGAAAGAAAAAATCTATCATGTGAATCTCCTGAAGAAATATTTGGAAAGAGAACATCAGGAAGAGACACACTTGTTGACCTTGTCCATTGCCATGGAGATGAAAAAGGAACCACTTTCATCATTTGAATATCCATTACACCCCTGTGAGACAGCAGCACAGGTGAAAATCAGTACACATTTCACGAAAACTCAGAAAGAGAGAGTGCAACAGGTTCTAGATAATCATACAGAGGGGTTAACAGACCGACCAGGGCATACAAACTTATTGGAATATGATATGAAACTGATAGACCCCACACCTGTCTGTATGAAACCCTATTCGATTCCTTTTGCTAAGGAGAAAGCTTTGAAGGAAGAGATAGACTATCTGTTGAAGGAAGGAATTATTTCGCACAGTGAATCTTCGTATAGTTCCGGTGTTGTACTCTTAAGGAAGCCCTCTGGATAACATAGACTCTGTATAGATTACAGGAGACTGAATGCTATTACAGAAGGACAGGTGGATCCATTGCCGGATACAAATCAGCTGTTTGCCAGGCTAAATAAAGCTAAATATTTCTCAAAAGTGGATCTGAGTAAAGGATACTATCAGATTCCAGTAAAGCCTGAGGTTAGACCATACCTAGCTTTTAGTACCTCAGAAGGACACTATGAGTTTAATAGATTGCCATTTGGATTGAAGAATGCGCCTAGTGTCTTCTCTAGAATGATGAGAAAATTATTGGACCCTCTGAATAATCCATGTATCACAAATTTCATGGATGATATCCTTATAGCAACAGAAACATTTGAGGAACACATTGACTCTCTGAACATGCTGTTAAATCGACTTAGGGAAGCGAATTTAACAGCCCGACCAACCAAATGTTGCGTTGGATGTAAAGAATTGGAATTCTTGGGACACACAGTTTATCAGGGAAACATGACCCCTGACCCAAAGAATTTAGAGAAGCTAAAGAAAGCCCCGAGACCACAAACCAAGAAAGACGTGAGATCCTTTGTCTCATTATGTGGTTTCTACCAAAAGTATATCAAAAACTTTAATTCCATATGTGCACCGTTAACTGATTTGACACGTAAGGGAAATCCAGATCGAATTACATGGACACCACAATGTGAAATGGCTTACCAAGAATTGAAGGAAAAGCTCACAAGTAAACCTATTTTGAAATTACCTGACTTAAGTCAAGAATTCATTGTAAGGACTGATGCCAGTAATATTGGGTTAGGTGCGACTCTGCTACAGAAATCAGATGCATTGGATGGGGAATTAAGCCCAGTGGCATATGCTAGCAGAAAGTTGAATAAAGCTGAAACCAATTACTCAACTAGCGAAAAAGAATGTCTTGCAGTAATATGGGCGATAAAGAAATTCAATATTTATCTGTATGGGAAGGCATTTAAGTTCAAACGGATCACAAACCCTTGTCGTTTCTAGCGCAGGCTAGACATGAAAATTCTAGATTACTCCGTTGGTCATTATTGATGCAGCCATTTGAGTTTAGCATAGAGTATATAAGTGGAAAAAACAAATCTGGGAGCGGATTTTTTAAGCCGCCATCCGTGTGATGAGAATCACCCTAAACTCCAGGAAAAATAATAAATTTCTCTATGTGTATATAGAATTATAGACTGACATATAACGTCTGTTTTAAGTGGGGAGAATTTGTCGTGTGAAATTCTAATCCACATATATAAATTATCAGGTAAATGTAAAGCCTAACACATAAATTCAATAAAAGGAAAGAAGAATGGTAAAGAACAGTGCTGTCACAATGACTGTACTCGAAATCCCCTTGTTTTCTCCTTCGTCTGCAAATTGTAACGTTTCACGTTGATAGTAAAAGCCTACTGCAGCATACACGCTTTCTACGATAAAACGTGCACTGCATTTCTAAGAAAAACCTTGAGATACGCAAGCTGACCTATATTTAATATTCCATTCATGTCATTTTATACACTACGTTACCATAAACGAACAGACAGATGGAATTAGGATAGAGAGAAGGGAGGGCTGAAAGCCGGAACACATGCAATACTAACCCGCGTCTCGCTATACAATTACTACCATCACGCAAGTAAGGCCACATGCACTAACTTTTTTTCAGATAGACAGTGAAAAAAAACAAAAAACACTACTCATACGAGAGTTAGGTTTTAAAAACTTACAAAACGCTTATTAGGAAATATGACATTATACTGTTTTATGTCTGAAAATATGACAGTACCCAGACACCACATCGATCGAAGTGAACGGGAGGTAGAAGAAAATGCACATTTTGAACGCAGCCACCTAGCTCCCTAAAATTTGGATATTTGGGTTCCTTAGGACTTGCTGACAAATAATATGTTAAGTGTTACGCAAATAGTCTAGGAATTAACAAATTATAGCCAAAAGAAATAGTGAGGGTGTCAGACAATGCCAAAATCAGAATCGCTCAGTGGCAGATTTTGACACCACCATTGTACGGGAAATAGGTCCCCATGTTAAATCCTATTTGATTGGAGCGCAGTAAATTAAGGCTAAACACGATTAGTCGGGCTACAAATACTATCTTTTGTTGTTAGGGGAGACGGAAGGAAGGGTACTTTTTTTTTCAAACGCTTGTGTAAACATGGCTCGATTGGTTAGACCCGCCAATATAGTCAATTAAGAGCGTCAGGTCAGCACCACATTTTCAAATAAACTTTCTAAAGCAACAGTGCGTTGAGATTCAGCTTATATTTTTCTAAATAAAAGTCCGAGACAGTGGCAGGTCGGATTTTGTACCATATTCATTGCCAGTCAACGTAATAGTGTATTATTTCCATGAATTGTGGTAAGCTTGAAATATTTGATATCTTTTTAATGAATATTGAATGTAAATTGATAATTTATGTCTGTATATGTGTGTGGTTCAGTAGCGAACATGAGGCAAAGCCTATATAGTGCTCCAACCTGAACAGAAGGTGTCGGAGAAAAGTAAAACTACATGGAATTGCCAAACAGTACACTGACACCTATCTTATTGACTAGAAAGAAATAATGCTGGAATTGCAGAGGCGTGGTAACCATTAGGGAGGAGTATACTGATGTCAATTGTTTCAGATGAAGCTGACAGTTGGCCTACCGCTCTGAACTCAGTGTTTGTTATGTATTGTGTTCAGTCTGGAAATAGATTATAAATTAGTTATGAAGTAGGAGGTACAACCTTCTTGTTTCAGGGACTGTGGTCCTAAAGTTATTGAGCAGCACCTGGTCTGAGCTTTGCTGAATCTGGAGGCTGACAGCATACTCCTGGGTCCAGATAGCGACTAGTGAGGTGTCTCCAGAACACAGGGGAGCAATCGAGCAGAGGAGTCTTTTCCTGCCGCCATCACGAAAGTTAAGCTTCCGTGGCCAGTGGAGCTCAACATTATGTGTCCCCTCAAAAATTGACATTTTAGTAAAAAAGAGGGACAATACCTTGTTTAAATTGACAGGAACTGTGAACTTTTCCCCATACTTGTTCCCAGATAAACAAACACTTGAAGTCATGATGACAAATAACAACATAGCTTGAAAAACAAAACCAGTATTACCTCATAGTACTAGTACACAACTGACACACATAGGATAATATTAATAAAATATGTCACTACAAGGTTCATATTTATAAATTGTGTATATATATAAATTGTGATTACAATTGATTGTGATTCCTGGTTCACTTTGTAGTTGAATCAGGATATATATATTAGTGAAAGTAATTAATACATATATATTTGAAATTTTACCAGTGACTCATTGAAGTTAGTCTTATAGAGTGTTAAATGTGTGTGAGTGTCACAGTGTTGTCAAGTGTGGTGGAATAAATTAAATTGTTTATCTGTCTGTTGTTGTTGTGACTTACACTTCATCATATACATACCCTAGACATTCAACGTAGTCATCACCATATCCCAGAATAATTCTGACTGAGGTATAAATGTGGTAGCAAGTAAGGTTATCTGTAAAACACTACACCTATTAGATACAGATACCTTCACAGCTGACCTCAGTCAGTACACTAAGTCCCCTATAAATATTTATATCATCCCACTTTACCACAAGAGGCCACCTCTGTTGCATGCATGTATAGATCTAACTGTTGCAAGCAATAATCAGTAATCTCACCTCAAGTCTAATGACATTCAGCACACGTTTACAAGATATTCAGCAGAATAGTCCGAATTCTGTAGAAATAAACACCGCTGCCACCATGTTGATATTTACCGTCGTGTGTAGTAAATATTGTAAGATATAATGAGACGTGGCTGGCTGTCATACATACTCACGTTACGAAGCATAATCACGAAGGCGAACACACTGAATACATAACGTCACGTTTAATCGACCATCTTAGAAACAGGAAGTCGGAAGAAGTAGGTAAGCAGAAGAGTTCCCATAAGGGCAAGTAACTCTAGTCGGGAAAACAAACTAAATAACGAGACAATCAACACCCTGGATTTGTCGTCTTTTCCCCGGATCTGTCCTCTTTCCCTGGATTTGTCCTCTTTCCCCTGGATTTGTCATAATTCCCTTGGATTTGTCCTATTTCCCCTGGATTTGTGTTCCTGGTTTTGTCCTCTTTTCCCCGGATTTTTCCTCTTTTCCCTGAATTTATTATCTTTTCCATTTTAAGATTGAGAGGTCGGGCGACTGTGTTTTTTTTTCAAAGTGCATAATATTAACATACTAATAATAATAATAATGATAAAAAAATGCTAATAATTATCAGTACTGATTAACACATGGAAAGTTAATTTCTGAGGTCAAAAACAAACTTTTTAAAGGACAATTTATTTCAATTTTTTTAACCTTTATAAAACCAGCTCTAGTCATCATAATAATGCATTAACAGATTGAAATCTTTTTTTGTCCCATTTTTAAAAAAATCTAGTATTGTCCTCTTTTTTACGTCAAAACAGTAGGAATATGTTCTCATTTAGTTAAAAACGATATGGTCACCCTAACGTACACCACTGATGCAGGAGGACATGGGTTATTTGATGCATTTTCATACAATAAGACCAGCTACAAGCGAAACGCCATGCTCCACTGGGATCGAAAATGGAAAAGAATGAACAACATAATTTTAAATTAATAAACTCTGTTATGGAACTGCAAGCTAAATTATTGCCTGTTTGCATGTTTAAAGTATTTAAATATAAACAAACTCACATCATTTTAACAGTTAATAAATTCATGGAACGAAACCCCCAAACATATTTTTGTTTCAAAGAAAACATCCAAATCACCAGTAAAAATGTTGTTGAATTATTTTAAACTGTGAGGAAACAATTGCTAGTAGTCTACGTTTTAACATGACAATGGATAAATAAATGACTTTGCTTTTGACCACAGGGTCTTCTTTAGTAACAAGCGAACAAAAAACTAGAGAAAAGAAAGTGAGAACTAGTAAAAATGTATTAAAAAAAGAAAAGAAAAGACGAGCCCTTAGTGTACCATAGTACTAATTCAGCGCACAGGCAAATTGTCCTACAGCTACTGATGAAAAAATAACATCTGGCATATTGTGGTTTTTTATTTTTTTTTTTAGAAACCTAGTTAACAATATAGGTCTGTGTTCGCAGTTTTATATTCTGTGCAGTTTCAAACGTATTTTTGTTTGACGGTAACACGTTAATATCAGATTGCAAGCGTCTGTGTTTGCTTTTCGTAGGTAGCTGGTGAAGTTAGATATTTTTCATTCATATAAGGAGGGGATAGGAGTGGATAGTGGCGATTCGTTCTCGTGGCTAGGCAGTGGGTGCCGTTCGGAAGGGCCTGGTTCGACTCTCGGTAAGCCTATCACTTCTGTTGTTTTTCTGTTGTCTAGTCTTCTACTTCTTTATTTCTCACTGAGTGCCTGATCACATGCCTTTGTGTGTTGTTTGTTTATTTATTTACTACTTTTCATTCATTTCTTCGCACATAATTAGTAAAGGCCTAAATGGAATTGGTCAACGTATTGTTCGTGCAATATTAATATTTATAATATTGTAGAGTTGTCAGACTCGCGGACTACAAGTCCATTGTCATATAATTTGCTCATATTTCCAAATTTGAACTTTAACTTGCACCTATCACAGTATTTGTACGTGTGTGCTTAATTACTGAATGCGACGATAATATTGATTTGGCCTACTTACTGTTTAAGTTACGTATATTTTAATTTGAAAACACTTTGAGAATTGTATTACGGCAGGGCAGAAATGTAAAAAGGCAATAATGCCCATTTGTCTCCTCTGGTGAAATAAGAACTTGGTTTGTTCGTATTTAGTTACTAAACTGCCTTTTTTGTTGTTGTTAAGTTAACATTTAAAGTGATATTGGTGCATTCATTTCAGACAGAGGCTAGATAGAGTGTGAAGCTTTATTGTCAACTGTGAGTTTATCCTCTTGTTCATATGTGAGTATCACTTGCTTTCGTGTTGTAAATGGAATGTTATAATTAAATATAAACCATGACAGGTTTGAGTTGACTACCTGAAATTAGGAAACAAATTAGGGTCAATTTTTCCAGGTGTATTTAAAAGAAGGCCAGTTTTTTCTAGGTCTGGTATATTGAAATTAAGTTTTTGTTTCATTGTGTCCCAATTTTATTTATCCTCATTCAATTTCTTTTTCAACTATGCATAACAGTACCATAATTTAAATTTAAAAAACTTGGAAAGACCCGACTGTTAAACTTTAATTAACACTGTATGAAAACTCAAAGTGACAGAACATTTCTTACGTCACACATTGAAAAACTACTATGCCCTTTAAGAATTACGAAAAAAAAAAATATAAGGCTAAATCAAATTCCATATATGTGGAACTGATGGTCAGAACCAGACAAGTGCTGGCATATTGGCAAAGCAAGGTGAAAAGCTATCTCAACCTGATACAAACAACTTTCGAAGAGGAAAAGAGTTTTATCAGAACCAGATACAGAAACAAATGGTAAGCAGAGCATCCAGGTCACTCACACTTTCTTACTTATTCGTTCCTCTTCTACCATGAGGTGTAGAGGTTTGTAAGAGAGCGCCATACTATCCTATCGGCTGTCTTCCTCCTGGCTTGGTTCCATTCTAGTCCTCGGTCCTTCAAAGATTGCCTAATGTTGTCCTCCCAGTGGACTTTGGGTCATCCTGGAGGTCTGGATCCCTGGCTCTTCGTTCCCGATGCTTGTCGTGGTAGCCGATCTTCTCCCATTCTGCAGACATGGCCAAACCATCTCAGTTGGGACTGTTCTACTTGGGTCTGAGGGGTTGGGTTTTTAGGCCTTGACGTATCGTCTGGTTGCGGACCATGTCTCTTCTTGTTACTTAAACCACCTTCCTCAGATACCTCATTTCTGAGGTTTGGATCTGGCTTTTGTGGGTTGTAGTCATTGCCCATGACTCACATCCATACTTCAAGACTGGGACATAGGTGGGCGGTATACAGCCATCTTCGTCTTCTTACCAACTTCTCTTTTGCTGAGGAATCCTCGATTTATGGCTTGAAAAAATCTCCCAGCTGCTGCTCTTCGGGTAGCCAACTCTTCTTTGATGCCTCCCTTCTGGTCTATGACAGCTCCAAGGTATTTAAAGTGGTCGACCTGCTCCAGGACCTGTTCTCCCAGCTTAATCTGATGTCTTCTTTCCTCTCATGATATCACCATGGTTTTTGTTTTCTAGCTGCTTATGATCATCCCTGTCTTCTCCAGCTCTTCCTTCCAGACTTGCAGGTTGGATTGAAGATGTGCCTCTGATTTAGCAATCAGGGCAACATCATCAGCAAATGCCAGCTCTGAAATACAGACCTGTCTCATCTTCCAGTACCCCACTGAATACTTTCCTGTCCTCTCCTTACATGCCTTGATGACATCGTCCATGAGGAGTATGAAAAGATAAGGTGACAGGATATCACCTTGTCTTACACCATTGGTGGTCCTGAATTCTTCTGACTTATGGTTTGCTGTCCTCACATAATTCCTGCAAGACTTGTAGAAGCACTATATAGCATGAATCAGAGAGGCTGGAATGTTCTTCCTTGCCAAACAGTCCCAAAGTTTGTTCCAGGGCATCTTGTCAAATGCCTTTTCAAGATCTAAGAAGCAAAGATGAATCTTACTCTTATACTCTAAAGCCTTTTCACTCAGCTGTCTGAGGGAGAAGATTAGGTCTTGAGTACTTCGATTTGCTCGGAAGCCACACTCGACCTTATCCATTTGTGGCTCAGCTAGGCGTCTGAGTCTCTGCTCTAGGATTCTAGAGTCGATTTTACCAGGGACACTGAGAAGGGATATGCCTCTATGGTTTCCACATTGTCGGTTGTCACCCTTTTTTAAAAATCGGTGTTATTATGGCAATCTCCCAATCCTTTGGTACGGTTTTGGTCACCAAGCTGCCCATAGGACCCTTAGGAGTAATAAGTCTCCTGCTGCTCCCATGTACTTAGTCACTCACACAATAATGCATATTACCAGCTCATCAGAAGATAACAAATGATAATCTTCAGACTCTGCATGGGCCACACCAAATTAAGATATCATCTATTCAACAAGCTAAAGATAGGAACTACCGATGAGTGATAAAATGGCTGCTGAATATCTGCTTCAAAGATGCGCAACTTAAAAGGAGCAGAGAAAGCACATATAGCCGTCACAGTACCATTTTTGGAAAAACTCTATGGAGGTGCAAGTAGCATAAAGCTGACCATTGCTTTCTTTGAAAATATTCAAGTAGACGTCTGAGAGTGTACGAAGAAGTACCAGTAGGAAGAGATGAGAAGAAAACACTGGTGTGGTCACACATTGAGGAAACCTGTTGGTAGCATTGCAAGATAGTCCATATTCTGAAATTCCCAGGCTAAAAGAGGTAGAGAGAGACTAAGAAAGACATAGAGAAGAGAATTGGAGATGAGACATAAAAGAGATAAAGGAAAGTTGCGTGATTATTATGAAGTTGAGGATGTGACACATGCTGCTGATTGCCTACTGGCCACAATGGATAAAATAAATGAAGAATTTGCTGTATAATAGTGGTATGCAATTGATGATTTGTTTGTAAAGTTTTGTGTGTATTGAAGACTTGCTTGTATATAGTAGTATACAATAAAAATTTGTTTGTTTATAATGGTTTGCATAGGAGACTTCTCTGTATATAGTGGTTTGCATAGGAGACTTGTCTGTATATATAGTGGTATGCATAGATTTATTTTTATATAGTGGTATGCATAGGAGACTTCTAAATAGTTGTATGCATAGGGGTCTTCTCTGGAGAAGGAAATTATATAGTGATACAGAAGACATGGAAAGACCTTGAGCAGACGGCACATTTGAGTTGGACTTAAGTTATGACGTGACTCAAGACTCATCTCTATAGAGTTTGTTATGAGGACTCGGCTTGAGTCGGGATTTGCCTATTTCAGTGTTGTACTTGACTTGAGCCAATTGACTCTAATTCAAGTTGGAATGAAGTGACTTGAGTCGAAAATTTTTTTTCGCGTTTCAACTTGTTAGGAAAAGCTTGATGACAACTCAGCTGAATTAATAATTGAGTCAAGATTCTGATTGTAGTGTTTGACTTTCCCAATTCAATGAAAGCTCGTATAGCCTTTTTAAAAAAATTATTTTTTAGATATCACTGTCTGTCCCTCTAGCTCTGTCTATATTGCTGCCAATATATATTAATATCTATCTATGTTGTCATTTGTATGCCAATAACGTGTGAAGGGATATGTTAAAAAAGATCACATAATTATTAACATGTCTCCATTTTGTTTTCTCTCTCATGCAGCTTCCATACAGTGCCAGCTCATAGAGACCTTCCACCATAAACACAGTTCGAATCTTAAGGAAGGAAGGGCAAAAAACCATTTCAGTTACCATGCTGAACACATTCTGAAATAGTGCTGGTAACCATATTACCAATAAATCATTTAATTTCTGAACTGTGCAGTTTAGGCTCATGAATTCACGCTAAAAGTGGAACATGCATTATACGGAATATTTTTATCTAGAAGAAAAGTTAATTTAATTATAACATTTTGTAAATAATTGGTACTGCTGGCATCTTTAATGAATACTCATCAGTTTTTAATATTTTTTGTGCTTAAAACTTCTAACTATCAAAATGTTTCATTAGGTTTACGGGCAAGATGACTGGTACATTCATACTGAAATTGGGGATGTATAATACGGAATATTTTTATTATAGAGGAAAAGTTAATCTAATCCTACAATTTTGTGAATGATGCAACTGTCATTTTTAATTTATATATACACCAGTTTTAAAAAATACTTTTTTGTGTGCTTAAAAACTTCCAATTGTTACTAGTTGTCATCAGGTTTCTTGGCATGATGACATCCAGGAGGGAAATAGACATATTAACAAAATCCTGAAAAATATGGAGTAATCTCCAGCACAATGCACTTTGCAATATATACAGAACTGCATTTAATTTCTGTTTGACATCAAAAGTGGAAAGAAAACTAAGCTAAACTGTTAACCCCTTGTGGGTTAATGTTTATATTAGTTTTAGAGTTGAATTGTATCACCGATATGAGTTCCAGTGATTCTAAAACTGAAGAGAAGCAAACCTGGTATTTGATTGGAGATGTGGAAAATCTCAAGCCAAAACCTTGCCGCAAAATCTACATGAAAGAAGGCCCAGTTCTGGCATTGTTTTATGTTGCTCCTGAGAGATTCTTCTTAACAAATGCCAGCTGTCCACATTCCAGAGGCCCCCTAGATCAGGGAGACATAGAGGAGATTAATGGGGCTGTAAGAGTTGAATGCCCTCTTCACTATTACAGCTTTGACCTCAGTACTGGAAGTTCCCCTTCTGGTTTGGTTCTTAAAACTTACAGGACTGAGATTCGAGACCAACATTTGTATGCTTTAACACCTCATCCTGTTTCTTTAACCAAGATTGAAGAGGGCAGCAGTGGTAAAAATGTGTGAAGTTGGTAAATTTCAACAAAGAATATGATTGGACATTTTTTGAAATACTAAAAACTATTGTGGTAATAGGGAAACACCAAGAACTGTGGTGTCATTTGTGGGATCCCAACAATCATCATCATTGACAGCTGCCATCACCAGAATGAAGGTTGGCTGCAGTGATCTCCAACATCTTCTGTCTCTTGTTGTGATGGTGCACTCTGATAGGCTCTTTCCTGTCCATCTCTTGATGTTATCTTCCCACTTATAGCGCTGTCTTCCTCGTGAACTCTTGCCTTCAACTCTGCCTTACATGACGTCTTCAGTAAAGTTTTATGTCTTTTTACATGGCCAAAATATGTTGGATTGCCTTCATTAATTCTCTTTTTATTCATAGATTTTCTAGGACCAAGAATATTAGTATCACTTATGGAATTCCCAAAACAGTGTCATTTATGAAATCCTAAGAGTAGTAGTTCATTTATGGAATATCAAGAACATTAGTGTCATTATGAAACTCATGATTATTAGTGTCATTTGTGAAATCCTAAGATAATGGCGATATCATTTATGAAATCTCAAGAATTGTAGTGTCATTTATGGAATCTTAAGAATATTAGTGTCATTTACAGAATCCCAAGAAAATTAGTGTCATTTGTAGAATCCCAAGAATATTAATGTCATTTGTAGAATCCCATGAATATTAACACATTAACTACCGCAAGCCGGTGGGACTGGCTTTCGAAATCCTATCATTTGGACCCCGAGCCGCTCAGATCGTCAATCCAATTTTAGAAATAAAAAGAATGAAAAATGTACTGAAACACTTTCTGATCTGGTTCGAAATTTAAGTTGCCACCGGAAAACAAATTCCCTAAGCATGGTTGTTGTAGAACACTGGAAAATTGATATTATGTTCATATTTTTCAGCATTTTGGGTTAGTTACCAAATCGTGTAAAACTGTTTACCATGGCACCTAGTGATAGGACCACAAAAAAATGCTTGTACATCTCGTCTAACGGCTGAATAGGCTAGAAACTTGTTCCAACAATTGACTGATAGATCTAGCGACGAGGACAAGAGTGAAAACGGTGTGCACATTGACTGAAATAGTGATTTTGAAAGAGATGGGGCGCAAGCAGTTATAATTGTAAAAATATTGCAAGTCCTCGGTCATCAGAGGGCCGTTAAATAACAACAACCTCTATTAGAGTTACAAATGGTACTTATTGTAATAGTACATTCATTTATCTTTAAAATGACGTGTACCAGTGATTCATAAAAATTTGTAAACATTTACGAAAACTACAGCTTACTTTGTGCAAACACCAACAGGATGAAAATGGGAAAAAAATTTTATTCGGCCACAGTGTGTTTTTCAATTCGGTAGTGAATGTGTTAATGTCATTTATAGAATCCCAAGAATATTAATGTCATTTGTAGAATCCCAAGAATATTAATGTCATTTATAGATTCCCAAGAATATTAATGTCATTTGTAGAATCATAAGAATATTAATGTCATTTATGGAGTAATAAGAACGTTTGTGTAATTTATGGAATCATAAGAACATTTATGACATTTAGGTAACTCCATGAACAATAGTGTCATTTAAGTAACCCCAAGAAAATTAGTCCCACCTGTGGAATTTTAAAGAACCTTAGCGATAATAGTTCAATCCAAAGAACAGTAGTTCCAGTATTTTAATCCCAAGAACAGTTGTGAGATCTGTGGATTCTAAGAATGTGAATGCCAACTAGATGCGACTTAAGGCATAAGATGATTGCATCAGAATTCTATAAAATTAAAATGGGACTGAGCTAACGTGCATTATACGTCCTCACAATGTTAGTTAAACATCAGTACGTCTGATTACAGCAGCTATAGGCCCATGAAAGTAACATGGGGTAACACTGGAACTTTTGCTTATGATTTGTATGAGGGGTTCCAGGATAAGTGAGAAACGGTTGCTGTAGCAATAGACCTAGAGGATGCTTATAACAGTGTGAACTTTGCAACATTAATAAACTGTGTAATGGATTGTGGTGTTATCCCTTGGCTTACAAGATGGATTGCAGCTGCCTTAACTGAGAGGTCAGTGGCATTTCACTTGGGAATGTGGACATCAGACCCAATGCCCATTTGCCCGGGTGGACCCCAGGGTTCTCCACTATCACCGGTGCTGTTTAGTATCTACACAGCAAAAGTGATGATCTGGATTTTGGAGATGACTTGGCTCTTCTGTAACACAATGTGAACGACTAGAACGCATTCAAAATGAAAGCGTGCATATAATCTTGGGCTGTACACGAGATACCCCCATTGTGACAATGAGGTACATGCTTGGAGTGCTGTCGGTTAAATCCAGATATGCGATGGCCTTAAGGTGGATATCTGAAACTTCATTAACAAAGGCAGTTATTGTGTCGGACTCTCAGTCTATGCTTCGAAAGGTTCAAAGTGGTTGCTAGCGGCATGAATGAAAAACATTTATAGAAGCTTCGAGTCTACAAGAGCTGGTGTGGATCTACTGTCCTGGTCATGCAGTGATATGTGGTAAGGAGAGAGCTGACAGACTCGCAGCATGAGCACCTGCAGTGGGGACACTGGATATGGATAAGGGAGAGATACTGAGAACAATTAATGATCGCCTGTTAGAGAATGACACTGCAATAGATGAATCACCAAGGTTACAACTGCTGGAATATGACATCAAACATAAGGCTAGTAGAGATGGATGTACTAGAGGATGCATCCGTCGTGTTTACAACCAGCAAGCTACAGGAACAGTTAGCATTAACACTCTTCAACATATATTGAGGGAGACTGAGCACCTATGGGTTTGCCCAGAGTGCAATGATGTCGATTCTGTTCAACAACAACAATAACGTCTGATTAGACAAATAAAATAAAAGAAAAGAACAAATTTTAGGGGTTCACTTTTAATTTTCTTACTTACCAAATTCCCTTTAAGAAAGGAAAAAAAAAAAAAATAAATGTTTCATACATTATATTGCATAGAATAAAATTCGATTCTAGTTATCATTCATTCATTATTCAATCACTCATTCATCCATTCCTTCATTCATTCATTACCCATTCAACTTATTCATTCATTCTTTCATTATTCATTCATTCTTGAATTATTCATTCATTCATTAGTCATTCCTTTATTATTCATTCACTCATTCATTCATTCTTGAATTATTCATGAATTCATTATCTATTCATCCATTTGTTCCACTCATTCATTCATTATTCATTCATCATTCATTCACTCACTCGTTCATTCTTTCATCATTCATTTATTATTCATTCACTCATTCATTATTCATTTATTCATTATTTCAACATTCATTCTTCATTAATTCATTATTTTGACATTCATTCATTAATTCATTATACATTAATTCATTCTTTCATTATTCATTCATTCATTATTCATTCATTCACTCATTCATTATTCATGCATTCACTCATTCATTCATTCATTCATTATTTATTCATCCATCACCCTTCAGATCCCCAGGGAAATGATCTGTATAAACAAACTAATGCCAAGTCATCTTGTCCCGTGCCATCAGGTCAAGTTCTTTCTATGCCTTCATCCCCTTTATGCCTGTTTCCAGTTCTCTTCTCCATGTGTTTTTTGGTCTACCTCTGCCTCTCTTTCCCTGTGGATTCCAGAACAAAGTCTGCCTTGTAATACTATCAACAGGTTTCCTCAATGTGTGTCCTATCCATCTCCAGTATCTTCTTCTCATCTCTTGTTCCACTGGCACTTGTCTGGTTCTTGTCATCAATTCTACATTAGTGATCTTGTCATACCACTTCCATCCTTGTGTTCTACACAAAGCACCCATTTATAAAAGTAGTAACTTTTTGGTTGTTGTTAACATGCAAAACACATATCTCACTAACATGCAAAACACATATCTCACTGACATGCAAAACACATCTCACTAACATGCAAAACACATATCTCACTAACATGCAAAACACATATCTCACTGACATGCAAAACACATCTCACTAACATGCAAAACACATATCTCGCTAACATGCAAAACACACATCTCGCTAACATGCAAAACACACATCTCGCTAACATGCAAAACACATATCTCGCTAACATGCAAAACACATATCTCCCTAACATGCAAAACACATATCTCACTAACATGCAAAACACATATCTCACTAACATGCAAAACACATATCTCGCTAACATGCAAAACACATATCTCACTAACATGCAAAACACACATCTCACTAACATGCAAAACACATATCTCGCTAACATGCAAAACACATATCTCACTAACATGCAAAACACACATCTCACTAACATGCAAAACACATATCTCGCTAACATGCAAAACACATATCTCGCTAACATGCAAAACACACATCTCACTAACATGCAAAACACATATCTCGCTAACATGCAAAACACACATCTCACTAACATGCAAAACACAAATCTCGCTAACATGCAAAACACATATCTCGCTAACATGCAAAACACATATCTCACTAACATGCAAAACACACATCTCACTAACATGCAAAACACATATCTCGCTAACATGCAAAACACACATCTCACTAACATGCAAAACACATATCTCGCTAACATGCAAAACACATATCTCGCTAACATGCAAAACACATATCTCGCTAACATGCAAAACACACATCTCGCTAACATGCAAAACACATATCTCGCTAACATGCAAAACACATATCTCACTAACATGCAAAACACACATCTCACTAACATAGGGTTCCCATTCGTCCCGTTTTTCCCGGGACAGTCCCGTTTTTTTATAAAATGTCCCGGTGTCCCGAATTTATTCCAAATGTCCCGCTTTTTAAGGGTCCTTCCTGAAAAAAAAATCTTTGGGTAACGGATTTTATTCCGTGTTTTAGTAGTGTAATTGAAGTGAAGGATGAAGTAAACAAACTGGTGGAAAAATTAAACTACAGGAAGGCAGAAAAGTTTCTTACCACTACTGTGAGAAATCAGTTGCAAGAATTAGAAAAAGAACGACACATAACAGTTGAAAAGTTTCAAAGCTATGCAGTAGATTTCTATGACATCTGCATTGAATATATTCAGGAGTGGTGTACACCATTTCTTACGCCTCTTCAGTCTATGGATTGGATCAATTTGAAGGGAAAGGAGTCTGTGACTTGGAAGAACATCCAAGAAAGCTACATATTCATGAAGACAGTGTCACCAAATTTTACTGTGAATGAAGAGGACTTATTTGATGAATTTGCATGTGTGAAAAAATATTGTGAAAGCAAATTTGATGTGTGGAGTGAACTGAAGGATCAAAGTGTCAGTGAAAAATGGTGTGAGATGTTCACTCATTTTACAAAGCAGGATATAAATGCTGAGAACCTGAAATGCCTAGTTAGTTTTTGTTTGGCACTGCCAGGATCCAATGCAGCTGTTGAACATGTTTTTTCATTAATAAATGCGCTTTGGACAGACGAAACAAAAAAAAAACAGACCTAAAATTGAGACAGTGAAAGCTTTAACCATTATCATCATCATCTCAGCCCGTAACCCGTCATGGGTCGTAGGGGTGCCATGGTGGAAGCATCAGCAGACAGGGTCCTCCACTGCTCTCTATCCTCAGCAATGCGTACAAGTGTGGAAAAACCGTGTCCTGCCCATTCTTTGATGTTATCAGCCCAGGATTTTCTCTGCCTTCCTCTTCTCCGTTTACCTTCGACTGTTCCCTGAAGGATCGTTTTCGAAAGGGAGTCATGACGAGTTACATGCCCAAACCAGGCAAGCTTTCGACGTTTCACTATTGACAAAAGTGGTTCTTGGTGGCCTGCATAGGTGTTTATCTTCTCTCTAACATAGACATTTGTTTTGTGCTCTTTATAGCAAATGCGCAAAATTCTTCTATAACATTTATGCTCGAAAGCCTGAATCCTTCGCTCCGTATCTGCAGTGAGTGTCCAGCCCTCACACCCATACAAGAGAATAGATAATACAAGTGATTTGTATAATTTGATCTTCACAGGAAAACTGATGTTACTTTTCCAGATCACATTCAACCTTGTCATGGCAGCTGAGGCCATCTCAAGTCTTGTCTTGATTTCTTTAATTGATCTTCCATCACTACATATAGTGGACCCGAGATATTTAAAGGTGTTAACTTCTTCTAACGTTTGCCCATTTAACGTAATGTTGGTCGGAACATGTTTCTTATGGCTATTCACCAATATCTTGCTTTTTTCTATATTAATTTCCATCCCATACGTTCTTGTTACTTTCTCCAGTCTAGAGGTAAGGTCTTGAAGTTCTGATTCTGATCCAGCTATCAGATCAATATCATCAGCAAAACGTAGGTTACACAGAGGTCGGCCTCCAACCATTATAAAGACCCATTTTAAGGATTTCTCTTGTGCTGAGTTCTATGTCCAAATATCAGAAGAAAAAAAACTTCTTGAACAGGCCCATAAATCTGATAAATATTCTGATGAATCTGAAATATAAACTTTACTATTGTGTATTTTTTAAAGGTGCGATTTTTCTAATTAAGTATGTTTGTAATTTAGAATTCTTTTTTAAAGTGGAAGTTGTGTTAGTTAATGTGTGTATATTTATACCAGTATCTTATTTTAAGTGCAACATATAATATATAATAGATTTATTTGTGCTTTAACTTAATTTTTAATATGTCCCGTTTTTTTGCAAAATGTCCCGGGTTTTTTAGGTAAAAATTTGGAAATGTCCCGGTTTTTAAACAAAACATTATGGGAACCCTACACTAACATGCAAAACACATATCTTGCTAACATGCAAAACACACATCTCGCTAACATGCAAAACACATATCTCACTATGTGGTGAAGTGCGATGTTATAAATATTTATAGGGGACTTAGTGTACTGACTGAGATCAGCTGTGAAGGTATATATATCTAATAAGAGTAGTGTATTATATATAACCTTGCTTGCTGCCACATATGTATACCTCAGTCAGAATTATTCTGGAATAGTGTGATGACTACGTTGTATGTCTAGGGTATGTGTATGATGAAGTGTAAGTCATAACAACAACAGACAGATAAACAATTTAATTTATTCCACCACACTTGACAACACTGTGACACTCACATACATATAACACTCTAAAGGATATCTTAAAGGAGTCACTGATAACTTTTCAAATAACAATATGTATTCATTGCTGTTATGAATGAATATGTGTCCTGATTCAAATACAAAGGGAACCAGGAATCACAATCAATTTTACTTACAAGTTATATGTACAGAATTTATCAATAAGAATATTGTAATGACATATATTATTAAAAGTATCCTATGTGTGTCAGTTGTGTAGTAGTAATATGAGGTAATACTGGTTTTGTTTTGTTCAAGCTCTGTTGGTATTTGTCATCATGACTTCAATAGTTTGTCTTTATTGGAACTAGTATTGGAGATGTTCTCAGTTCCTGATATTAAAACAATTTAATTCCCCTCTTAATGTTATTTTTACAAGGTCATTTTAAGCTGGGGGTACATAATTTTGAGCTCAGCTGGCCACATCAGCTTATCTTGTGTGATGGCGGCAGGAAAAGACTCCTCTGCTCGATTTCTCCCCTGGGCTCTGGAGACACCTCACTGATAGCTAAATGGACCAAGGAGTATGCTGTCCGACTCTGGATTCAGCAAAGCTCTGACCAGGTGCTGCTCAATACCATCAAGACCACGGTCCCTGAAAACAAGAAGGATGTACCTTCTACTTCATAACTAATTTATACTCTCTTTTTACACTGAGCACAATACATCACAAACATTGAGTTCAGAGCGTTAGGCCAACTGTCAGCTTCATCTGAAATACTTTATACCAGTATTAACCTCCTTAATGGTTACCACGCCTCTGCACTTCCAGCATTATTTCTGTCTAATCAATAATCTAGGTGTCAGTGTACTGTTTGGCCATTCCATGCAGTTTTACTTTCCTCCGACACCTTCTGTTCAGGCTGGAGCATTATAGGCTTTACATCATGTTTGCTACTGAACTACACATATATACAGGCATAAATTAACAATTCACATTCAATTTTCATTAAAAGATACTGAATGTTTCAAGCTTACCACAATTCATGGAAACAAACACAGATACGTTGATTAGCAATGAATTCTGGCACAACTACTGGCACAAATTCCCATCTGCTTATGTTCCAGGCTTTTATTTAGCAAAATATGAGCTGGCTTCAACGCACTGTTGCTTTATCAAGCTTATTTGACTAGTGGTCTCGAACTAACGCTCCTAAGTGAGTATATCAGCGAGTCTGGCCAATGGAGCCACGTTTCGACAAGTGTTTGAAAAAATTTTAACTTCCTACGTCTCCCCTAACAACCAAAGATAGTATTTATAGCCCGACTAATCGTGTTTAGCCTTACATATCATTCCAGCCAATCAGTTCAAATGTAACTTGTGGCCCATTTCCCGTACAATGGTGGTGTAAAAAAATCTACCACTGAGCGATTCTGATTTTGGGTGTTGTCTGACAGCACCATCATTTTATTTTGGCTATAACTTGTTAATTCCTAGACTATTTGCATAACGTTGTACATATTCTTTGTCAGCAAACCCTAAGGAACCCAAATATCTATATTTAATAGAGCTAAGTGGCTGCGTTCAAAATATGCAATTTCTTCTACCTCCTGTTTCGAAGATGTGCTGTCTGGGTACTGTAATGTTCTCAAACGTAAACCCATATAATGTTATCTTTTCTAATAAGCGTTTCCCAGGTTTTTTAAAACCTAACTCTGGGAAAGGTAGTGAATTTATCACTGTCCGTCTGAAAAAGTTAGTGCATGTGGCCTTACACGCGTGATAGTAGTAATTGTGTATCGCGCGACGCGTGTTTTGTGTTGCACGTGTTCGGCTTTATGCCTCTCCCTTCTCTCTATCCTTTAGTCCATCTGTCTTTAGTTACGCCGTGTATAAAATGGAATGAATGAAATATTTAAATTAGGTCATTGATCAGCTTGGTATCTCAATGTTTTTCCAAGAAATACAGCACACGTTTCATTGAAGAAAGCGGGTAATAATATAGTAGGCTTTTACTATCAACGTGAAAGCGTTACAATTTGCAGACGAAGCATAAAACAAAGGGGATTTCGAGTACATTCCTTGTGACAGCACTGTTATTTTACCATTGCTCTTTTCTTTATTAGATTTATTTGTTAGGCTTTATGTTTACCTTTTAATTTATATATGTGGATTAGAATATTCCACGACATCTCCCCTCTTAAAACAGACATCCCATGTCAGTCCTTTATTCTATATACACATAGATAAATGTAAGTCAACTTTACTTTACTCTGCTGTGGTGCTATCATGGTTTTATGTAGTTGGGTCCATTCAGAGTAGGCACTACTCATGAAATCTGCCTCAGACTTCTACAACCAATAATATATTTCGGTTATGTTACTGAACAGCCGCAAGTGTGAGTGCTTGTCTTAATGCTGCTTCGCAACCCGTATTCACCATTTCTCTTCTCTGAGTCTGCGCAATGATATGTCCAGAGAACATTATATTTCCCTCAAAATGTACGTTATGAGGAGATAACATATACCTGGTGATAGCAGAGTTTTCGTAGTGGATCCCATAATCTTCTTATTATCCTGTATGAAACATTCGGAATATCCTCAATCAAAGAGGCAACTCAGGGATTCATTACGTTCCTCCGAAATGTTTACATCCAACAATTTTCTCATCATTCTAGAGAAGACACTAGGCGCATTCTTCAATCCAAATGGCAATCTATTTAACTCATAGTGTCCTTCTGAGGTACTAAAAGCTAGGTATGGTCTAACCTCAGGCTGTACTGGAATCTGATAGTATCCTTTACTCAGATCCACCCTTGAGAAATATTTAGCTTTATTTAGTCTGGCAAACAGCTGATTTGTATCCGGCAATGGATCCACCTGTCCTTCTGTAATAGCATTCAGTCTCCTGTAATCTATACAGAGTCTATGTTCTCCAGAGGGCTTCCTTAAGAGTACAACACCGGAACTATATGAGGATTCACTGTGTGAAATAATTCCCTCCTTCAATAGATAGTCTATCTCTTCCTTCAAAGCTTTCTCCTTAGCAAACGGAATCGAATATGGTTTCATACAGACAGGTGTGGGGTCTATCAGTTTCATATCATATTCCAATAGGTTTGTATGCCCTGGTCGGTCTGTTAACACCTCTGCATGATTATTTAGAACCTGTTGCACTCTCTCTTTCTGAGTTTTCGTTAAATGTGTACTGATTTTCACCTGTGCTGCTGTCTCACAGGGGTGTAATGGATACTCAAATGATGAAAGTGGTTCCTTTTTCATCTCCATGGCGATGGACAAGGTCAACAAGTGTGTCTCTTCCTGATGTTCTCTTTCCAAATATTTCTTCAGGAGATTCACATGATAGATTTTTTCTTTCCCCTTCTTATCTATCTTATAATTTGTTCTAGACACCTTCTCTAGAACTGTATATGGACCTTGCCATCCAGTCTGTAACTTATTCTGACTCCCGGGCAAAAGAAGCAGTACTTTCTCTCCCACAGCCAAATTTCTGTCTTTCGCCTTCCTGTTATAATAGGCAGCATGTTTCTTCCTGGCTTGTTTCAAATTTTCATTGGCAAGTTTCCAGCCAGTTTTTAAACGAGTGGTCAGCTCATTCACATATTGGTATGAAGATGTAATGTTTTCCTCTGCCTTTTCATCAGTCCACGTTCTTAACAAAGCTACATGTGGACCTTTAATTGTGTGGACCTATTTGTCCATGCACCGGTATGGTCTCTTCCACTCGAAGCTCTATAGTGATGATTTTTCCTCCCAGAATTATCATTCACAAAACGACCGCTACCAATTTTTCTCTTGGGGCTGTCTCCCCACTTAAAATTCTTGATGAGAGATTTCCTCTCTACATCCTCTTCCTCCAGTTTGTTTAAGTCCGATTGAGGGATTGTCGGCTTATCCTGGGGTAAGACATCCTTTTGCACTCTCCGCATAGTGGCCATTGTAAAACAGTTAAGTGAAGCTTGTCCGTGAAAAGGGGCTTCCCATTCCATTTGGTCCACTTTATCAAATCTATTTTTCTTTTTATTATCAGGCCTAATTTTGCCCCGTGGCGTGTCCAGGTCCTGATCAATGTTCCCACTTGTGGGTGTTCCCTCATGTGCTATGCTACACCTTTCTACAAAATTCTCAATGTCCCATCTTGCTTTGGGCCAATAATAATTGTGAGCCACCTTTTGAATGATGGTACCTATCTTCTCATGGTCCCCATCTGGTTTCACATGTAGGCTCCTTATTAAGTCTGTCCTATATCTTTTAGGAAGTACCAGTTGTCCCTGACCTTTGGATCTAGCTCCAGTCTTCCTATACATCAACTTGTTTTTCATGTAAAAATCTCCCTTGCCTGGAGTTGTATGACAAGTTGACAATTTTCTGAAACAAGGCTTGAGTGTTTTATCCCCAGCCTGTGCCTTCCTCATCTCTTCTGGAGTGGTATCTAACATAATATCCTCCTCCTGTCTTGAGGTCGACCTGACCTGAAGGGTTGCCATATACACAGGTTTCCTTCTGCAACGGTCAGTGTCATGATTGTCCATCTGACAATTCTTACACCACCTTTTTCCTTGGTTGAAAGATTTTCTTTCATCATATTTCCTTTCATCGAATTGTGGGAATTTATTTTTATTTTCATACCGTGGCCTATCAAACTGGTGCTTACCTTTGTTTTGATCCCTAGGATCAAATTGATTAAAGTTCTGTGGTGCCCTAAAGTTATCCACTTGTTTCTTTTTATTTCCTGTTACCTCTGCTTGAGCTGCTTGATACCTTTCAGCAACATTTAGCAACTCACCCAGCCTCTCTGCACCTTGTTCCATGAGAAACTTTCTCAGGTCTGGAGCCATGGACTCTCTTAATTGCTCTATAAGGACCATTTCCTTAAGATCTTGGGTTTTCCCCAGAGAAGTCCATTTCTCCAAGTATGTCTCTATTCGTGCAGAGAACTGGTGATAGGTTTCACCTGACAGTAGTTTAGCATTCCTAAATTTTTTCCTATAGAATTCTGCATTCTTTTCATACCTTAACAAAAGAGCCTGCTTTAGCATGTCATAATTTTCCTGATCACCTCTGCTCATTTTTGCAAAAACTTCATAAGCTGCCCCACGAAGTCCTTGAGATAACTTTAAGCTCCACCTTTCTCTCTCTAACCCATACGTGGTAGCTAATAGTTCATACCTATTTAGGTAGCTCTCTATATCATCGTCTTTCTCAACAAAATGATCTAAATGAAAATTCATAGCTGAGGTTGAGGCTCCTTGGCTAGCAGTGGCATCAGAGGCAAAGGGACTGGCACCATTTTCAGGAGCATGGCCCTGAAACTCAAACTCCCTTAGTCGTAACTCATGTTCCCTTTGTAATCTCTTCTCCTCCTTTTCTGCTTCCCTCTCTGCAGTCAATCTTCTTTCTTCTGCTTCCCTTTCTGCAGCTAATTTCTTCTCTTCCCTTTCTGCAGCTAATTTCTTCTCTTCCCTTTCTGCAGCTAATCTTTTCTTTCTTCTCTCTCCAATTTCTTAGCCTCAGCCTCAATCTGCAACCTCTTAGTCTCAGCCTCAGCCTCAAATTGTAACTTCTTAATTTCCCTTTCAGCCTCTAACTTTCTTTCGGCCTCTTTTTCTAATCTTCTTTCTTCGCGTTCAATAAATTTGTCACATTCCGTAGTGACATAGGCAACCATAACTTGCCCATCTAATCCTAACTCTTTTGCAGTCTGTACAGCAGCAGATCGAAACTTGGCCAGGTCCGCCATTGTCTATCAGGTAAATTTATACAATGTCTAACCAACAATTCAATTTCTAAATATATATCTAATGGACAACACAGGCACCGTGAGCTCAACCTTATTTAATTCCACCCAAGGATACCTTTTAATTCTTATATTCCCTGAAGTGAATTACCCCCAATATTTTTAATAGGGAAAGATTCAAAATCCCGGACGAGCCCCCAATATATGTGGTGAAGTGCGATGTTATAAATATTTATAGGGGACTTAGTGTACTGACTGAGATCAGCTGTGAAGGTATATATATCTAATAAGAGTAGTGTATTATATATAACCTTGCTTGCTGCCACATATGTATACCTCAGTCAGAATTATTCTGGAATAGTGTGATGACTACGTTGTATGTCTAGGGTATGTGTATGATGAAGTGTAAGTCATAACAACAACAGACAGATAAACAATTTAATTTATTCCACCACACTTGACAACACTGTGACACTCACATACATATAACACTCTAAAGGATATCTTAAAGGAGTCACTGATAACTTTTCAAATAACAATATGTATTCATTGCTGTTATGAATGAATATGTGTCCTGATTCAAATACAAAGGGAACCAGGAATCACAATCAATTTTACTTACAAGTTATATGTACAGAATTTATCAATATGAATATTGTAATGACATATATTATTAAAAGTATCCTATGTGTGTCAGTTGTGTAGTAGTAATATGAGGTAATACTGGTTTTGTTTTGTTCAAGCTCTGTTGGTATTTGTCATCATGACTTCAATAGTTTGTCTTTATTGGGACTAGTATTGGAGATGTTCTCAGTTCCTGATATAAAAACAATTTAATTCCCCTCTTAATGTTATTTTTACAAGGTCATTTTAAGCTGGGGGTACATAATTTTGAGCTCAGCTGGCCACATCAGCTTATCTTGTGTGATGGCGGCAGGAAAAGACTCCTCTGCTCGATTTCTCCCCTGGGCTCTGGAGACACCTCACTGATAGCTAAATGGACCAAGGAGTATGCTGTCCGACTCTGGATTCAGCAAAGCTCTGACCAGGTGCTGCTCAATACCATCAAGACCACGGTCCCTGAAAACAAGAAGGATGTACCTTCTACTTCATAACTAATTTATACTCTCTTTTTACACTGAGCACAATACATCACAAACATTGAGTTCAGAGCGTTAGGCCAACTGTCAGCTTCATCTGAAATACTTTATACCAGTATTAACCTCCTTAATGGTTACTACGCCTCTGCACTTCCAGCATTATTTCTGTCTAATCAATAATCTAGGTGTCAGTGTACTGTTTGGCCATTCCATGCAGTTTTACTTTCCTCCGACACCTTCTGTTCAGGCTGGAGCATTATAGGCTTTACATCATGTTTGCTACTGAACTACACATATATACAGGCATAAATTAACAATTCACATTCAATTTTCATTAAAAGATACTGAATGTTTCAAGCTTACCACAATTCATGGAAACAAACACAGATACGTTGATTAGCAATGAATTCTGGCACAACTACTGGCACAAATTCCCATCTGCTTATGTTCCAGGCTTTTATTTAGCAAAAATATGAGCTGGCTTCAACGCACTGTTGCTTTATCAAGCTTATTTGAACTAGTGGTCTCGAACTAACGCTCCTAAGTGAGTATATCAGCGACTCTGGCCAATGGAGCCACGTTTCGACAAGTGTTTGAAAAAATTTTAACTTCCTACGTCTCCCCTAACAACCAAAGATAGTATTTATAGCCCGACTAATCGTGTTTAGCCTTACATATCATTCCAGCCAATCAGTTCAAATGTAACTTGTGGCCCATTTCCCGTACAATGGTGGTGTAAAAAAAATCTACCACTGAGCGATTCTGATTTTGGGTGTTGTCTGACAGCACCATCATTTTATTTTGGCTATAACTTGTTAATTCCTAGACTATTTGCATAACGTTGTACATATTCTTTGTCAGCAAACCCTAAGGAACCCAAATATATATATTTAATAGAGCTAAGTGGCTGCGTTCAAAATATGCAATTTCTTCTACCTCCTGTTTCGAAGATGTGCTGTCTGGGTACTGTAATGTTTTCAAACGTAAACCCATATAATGTTATCTTTTCTAATAAGCGTTTCCCAGGTTTTTTAAAACCTAACTCTGGGAAGGGTAGTGAATTTATCACTGTCCGTCTGAAAAAGTTAGTGCATGTGGCCTTACACGCGTGATAGTAGTAATTGTGTATCGCGCGACGCGTGTTTTGTGTTGCACGTGTTCGGCTTTATGCCTCTCCCTTCTCTCTATCCTTTAGTCCATCTGTCTTTAGTTACGCCGTGTATAAAATGGAATGAATGAAATATTTAAATTAGGTCATTGATCAGCTTGGTATCTCAATGTTTTTCCAAGAAATACAGCACACGTTTCATTGAAGAAAGCGGGTAATAATATAGTAGGCTTTTACTATCAACGTGAAAGCGTTACAATTTGCAGACGAAGCATAAAACAAAGGGGATTTCGAGTACATTCCTTGTGACAGCACTGTTATTTTACCATTGCTCTTTTCTTTATTAGATTTATTTGTTAGGCTTTATGTTTACCTTTTAATTTATATATGTGGATTAGAATATTCCACGACACACTAACATGCAAAACACATATCTCACTAACATGCAAAACACATATCTCACTAACATGCAAAACACATATCTCACTAACATGCAAAACACATATCTCACTAACATGCAAAACACATATCTCACTAACATGCAAAACACATATCTCGCTAACATGCAAAACACATATCTCGCGAAACATGTAACGGTGTGAAGAAAAAGAGAGGAAGGAGAACGAGTGGAGAAAAATAAGGAATGTGGTCCGGTGGAGAAGAAAGGTCCTGCAAAAAAGGATGGCCACCGATATGATGGCCACTGACTGCTTTGACAGCCGTTGACCAAGGATCAAAGAAGGAAGAAGAAAAATATCAGGATCTTGACAAACGATCAGAGTTTTATCCGCGTGTACCACTACATACATTTTGGCGGAATTTTCTGGCAGTCAAAATAACAATAAATAATCTATACTGAGCGACTTTAATTACGCATCACTATACGAGTGCCTGGTAAAGTATCTTATGGTCATGCAATTGTTCCCGAAATTAGTACACAGGTTTACAAGGTCACCGCCCAGAGGCCAGCATAGTCATTTTGCGCCATACTGTAAATGCTGCCACCTATAGGGATGTGCTTCAGGACCACGTTGTGCCCCTCTTCCAGTATCATCCCGAGCTCCAGCTGTACCAGCATGATAACGCACGACCACATACAGCTAGGGCCACTACAGAGTTCCTTCAGGCCAATAACATCGCTGTCATAACATGGCCTTTATTGTCCCCAGATATGGCACCCATTGAACACGTCTGGGACGAGATTGGACGCCAACTCTACCGGCACAGACGACCGCAGACCCTGGATCATTTGCGACGCGATATAACCGAAGTATGGGATCGACTCCCCCAGGATTTTCTACGCACACTGGTTAACTCCATGCGGAGACGCTGCCAGGCTTGCCTTGATGCCAACGGTGGCCAAACGCGC
The DNA here is from genome assembly GCA_024509875.1 of Oreohelix idahoensis. Taxonomy (NCBI): domain Eukaryota; kingdom Metazoa; phylum Mollusca; class Gastropoda; order Stylommatophora; family Oreohelicidae; genus Oreohelix; species Oreohelix idahoensis. The sequence continues at coordinate 64,341 of JAMPIV010011195.1, forward strand.
TACTGAGCGCGTAACAATGACAACAACGACATTTGTGACTTTTCAATTTGACCCCTACCTTACATTTGTGACTGTAGTTTTTTTAACACAGCATGCACTGCTATGCGGATTGCGGGAATCGGTCGGTCAATGAATACTGTTTCCAGTGATATCAAACATGTTACCATTATTTTAATCTCAGACATCTTGGTGAGTGATTCATATAGTGATGCGTAATTAAAGTCGCTCAGTATAGTTCAGTTGATATCCGCTAACACACGCATATTAATATTAAAAGCACCAACCAGAATTTAGTGTAACATCTAATCTAGTTTAATTAAGTATAATTTAAAAAGCACATTAAACTGTAAGATTATTAAAAAGAACTGTATTTTTAAAGTAAAAACAAACTGATTTATAATGATGTTGTTAAAAACTGTTTAAATATGTTTAAATGACACAAAATTATAGTGACAAAATTATGTTTAATTGTTGATAGAAATTACTGCCCATAGAAATAAACATTACTTCCCCTGACAAATAATGTTTTCTAAGTATATATTATATGTACTTGTAATTTTAGCTTGCTCACATATAATCACAACTGTCTGTCTTACAAAGTTGGTAGTACTTCTCAAGCATGTCTTGTCGCCATACATTTACTCTATCAACTTAGTTATAGAAGGACGAGCTTCCACTCTGCGAATCTTTATGGAGGACACGTTCTACTGATCATTTGTCTTCCACACATAGGGAAATATCTGTCAGATGTTTATATTTAGTATAAATGTTTTTAAAGACAGTACGTTTTGATGAGATTTTAAAATTTACTAGTTTATCACCTTGTAGCATCTGTCTTGCTTGACAGGCTGTTTTCAGTCTCTCCGGCAATGTTCTCTTCATGGTTGTTTACTGTCTTTTCTTACCTTTTTCGTTCTGTACTTTTTCACTTACTCCTCTAACTTCCCCAGATATTTGTTTTATTTGGGTTTTGATTAAGTTTTCTTGTGACTGATTTAGTCTATTTGTAACTCGCCTTTCCTTTATTTTCCAGAAAGGAGTGTTTGACTCAAGTTCTTCTTTCAACACATGCTATGTTTCCTGATAGACTTTGCAACCAGGGTTTAGAATTGTGCTATATTATAAGGGATTTTTTCACCCCTGCTCTCAACTTACTATGTGGGGGAACGTCTCCAATCAGAAGTAGTCTATTTAATATATTTAATCTAGACCAAGCATATTCGAATTTCTAACTTTTGTATTGGTCTTCTCTCCCATCCTTCTATGAAAAGTTCGCATGACAACCTGCGATGAGGTTTATTTGAAAATTCACCCATATAAAGGTATGAGCGCTACATGTTGTCTTTATGAATCATGTTTGAATCTCATGGTATAACTTCAGTTTAAATTGCTATCATACATGTTGACAAACATTGAGTCTATCTCCGGAAGTATTACATAATCTTCATGCCACACCTAAGGTAATCTGCCGTGTGTTTTGAAAACTCCTGTTGGCACATTTCCAGTTCATCTCCCGATTGTTTATACAAGAAGTAGAGTTGCCAATCTGGTACGAGAGATTAGACTCCAGCCTGTGTTGGTTTTTAACACAAGTAGGTAGGTGGTGTTATGTACAACCTGTCAGCAATCAAAACAACAATACGAAACCTGACTTGTTGGATGCAGACTGAGAGAAGGTAAGAATAAGAGAAAATAAAGGGAAGGGCACAAGAGAGAAAAAGACAAGTAAAACATATACAAATGAAAAGCACGGGCAATTCGCCACTATGAGTTAGTCAACATTAACTTGCTGCCCAGTCTGATAGATAAGCTAGATTATCTAGCGAGAAGTACATAATTGGACACCAGTGGTTACCCAAAGTCTTGGTCGGGAAATTATAAGAAAAACTAGTAACAACCCGCCAAATTGACAGGTTTTTAATTATAGTGTGTTGTTTCTGTTACACAAATTACATTGCTGCTTCTATAGTCTCGCTTGCTCGCTGTGAATGACACGATCGTATTTTGCCTTTTAGCCATCTTATCATTTTGAACCATAATAATAAGATTGCCATACTTTTAAATTAAAATTTTTTATTGAGCAAACAATAAAAAAACTCACATTTTTAAGAAAAATGATGAGAAATCCGTTTCCGGAATGAAACTGGACAGAAGAGTATCTTGATTTAATGCACACCATCACACTTTTTCCGGATCTTCCAATGTAGAAAATGTAGTCCATCTTATTCCTCTTGGACTGCCCTCTGTTGTCTGGCGCATCACCCAATCTATGACTGTTAAAAATAGAGTGGTTGATGCGCCAGACAACAGAGGGCAGTCCAAGAGGAATAAGATGGACTACATTTTCTACATTGGAAGATCTGGAATATGCAGATGACATTGCACTACTAGCACATTCACATCAACACATCCAGGAAAAAAACGGATAGACTTAATAAGTTTAGCCAGCAGGTGGGCTTGAACATCAATTTAAAGAAGTCAGAGGTCATGACGCTCAATGTGAGCAACCCTGAGCCCATATCAGTAAGGAATCAGCAACTGGTACAGACAGACACCTTCACATACCTAGGATGCATAGTAACACCAGAAGGCAGGGCAGGCAAAAACATCAACATCGGAATGAATATGGCAAGAACAGCCTTCTTTAGCCTAAACAACAGCTGGAAGTCCTCTCAATACAGCACAAACACAGAATTAAGATTATATCAGAGCTGTGTGCTTTCTGTGCTTCTCTATGGTGTGGAATGCTGGAGAGTTACAGAGAAGGAAATGTCGAAATTGTCCTCTTTTCACACAACATGCCTAAGAAAAATTCACCGAATCTTTTGGCTGAATACCATCACCAACCAAGATCTGCTTACTCGGAGCAAGCAAGAGGACATGCACACCATCATAGCTGGCAGACGCTGGAGTTGGATTGGCCATGTCCTCAGAAGAGACCCCGATGCCATCATAAAAACAGCTATGCTTTGGACCCCTGAAGGATAACGAAAGAGAGGCTGACCAAAAACAACCTGGCGGAGGACTGTGGAGGCTGAGATGCAAAGAATGAACCAGAGTTGGGGCACTAAAAGAAAGGATGGCCGCCGACCGAGCAAAGTGGAATCAATTTGTTGTTGCCCTACAAGACGCCACTAGGCGTGATGGTCACTGACTGCTTTGACGGTCGGCGGCTAAGGATCAAAGAAGAAAAGAAGAAGTCACACTTTTTCTATTTTTGCGAGAGTACATATAAGGGGAAACAATACAATTATTGTCTAACTTTCAACCACGGTTGCACCCCCCTTAGCTGTGGTGGAAAATTAATGTACTCTCTCGAAAATATAAAAAAGTGCGCAAATGACGGTGTGCAAAATGTGACTGACCGACCGACAGAAGTACTTACCCGCAAAAGTCAAGGACAATGAAAAATAATGACACGATAAATAACGGCGATTGTAAGGCTGACAAAAGAGAGAGAGAGAAAAAAGAATGATCAAATGTGATTTTGTGACAGACATAAACCTTATATCCCACCCTTTACTGGCTAATAGTCTGTAGCAATGCCTGTTGGTGGTTGTTGAGTGAACTGTCAAAGAGCTACTGCAAAGAAAGTCTCAGGTTCCTGGAAAAATCTTCACATAGACGTTAATTTTCGTTTTTGTGTTGTGTTTTTAAGCCAATGATCGTAAGTGTAATAGCAATAGCCTTTTCAGTCATAACTATGTAAATGCACCATGAGGTGATAGCCCTCAGATGCTTTTTTCCCTGTCGTTCCTTTCGACGCATTTTCCTCTGTTGCTTGCTGGGAGAGCTTCTTTTTTTCCTCAATCCTCTTGTCTCTTTTGCACACATCTTTAAACCTCAAATGCGGTTTCCCAACAGTTCGTAGTGTACAGATAGTGTATTGACTTTCTTCACTTTTGTTAGCACCTACAATTTCCCTTCTCTAGCAACACAAAAACAAAACTAAGCAGTCATAAATAAAAACATAAAAAAAAAAAAATAATGAGAAATGACTAATGTGCATGCGACAAGCTGGAAACTTTTAATCAAACTCTTCATGATCAGTTAGTAGAAAATAAAAGCCAAGCTCATCGGTATATTCTGTACTTGGAGTAAATCTAAAATTTAGTGATATGTCTTGTGTTGACATGCACTTTACGATATACGGAACACCATCGGTTGTTATATGATATGTCCAGCTACTCCAAATGATGGCCTAAGCAAAAGCCTATATGCGAGTAACCACAGACAAACGGCACCCCCTGCATAGAAACATGGCTGACATCAAGGGTGCAAGAGTAAAGAGGGGAATGTCATGGATGGCACAGTCAGAAACAACGATCAAGCAGATGACCACAGTTGAAAATATATTCAACGTGGAAGAGTGGAGTAAGTCAGATGATAACTGGATTAACTACCAGTAAGTCATCTTCAGCCTTGACAGAGAGTGTAGAACTTGGGGCAATGGGAAAACAGAACTGGAAATTAATCTGATACCTGGTCATGCCGGGGATAATGATGCTATTGTGTATACTGATGGGTCTGTGATTCGTAGTGAGAAAGCACGTTGCGGGTTCTCTGCTAGGGTAAAAGGTAGTGCGACAGTGTGTATTACTTGTTAGTCCATCCTTGTGGGACTGATTCTTTCATCTTTCATTTTTTTATACTTGGGGCGTGAGTTTTAGTTTATATTTTGTAACTGGCTTCAAGTCCGCCAGAGGTGGTGCTTAGCTCACTTAATAATTGGGATACCAGGTTCGACTTTAGTTTTAAGTCCTTCTATTGCATGTTGGTATGTGCTACATGAGAGAGAGAGAGAGTCTTCAATGTGCTAGATTTGGTTTTCCATACATTTCCACAGTGAAAATCATTTATCCAAAATCTTCAACAGCGTATACGTTTGCCAAGATTAATTAATTTATTTTCTCAACAGAAAATTCAACAAAACCAGAAAAACTCCAACAGAAAAGCATATACATGAATGTACAACATATGAGTATTGGTCACTGTCTTTAACATGCTCAATATATCATTCAAAATGCATGTCTTCTCGGAGAAATGTCTCAGGGCGTTATTTATTTTAGTAGTTTTCATCATGTTTTTCATTCATTTTCTTTTCCATATTTCTGGCCCAGGCAAGGGTTCATGTTCCTTATCTTCCCATTTTGTTTCATATATGACAATCTTCTTATTCCTTTGCTTTAACAGTGCAATTCAAAGTTTGGGTAAAACCATTGATTCTCAACGGTAGACGAAGTAACCTGTGACCTGGAAAAACTTGGCAGAAAATACTTACAAATGTTCAGCAAAAGGGAATTACACACTTCCATATCTGCGAATATCACTGTCTGATCTAACTCTGCTCAAATAAAATATTCTGGTTATAATACAAGAGGAAACTCCATCAAGAAAAACTGCTTGAACCACTTGTTCAAGGCTTAGTCAAAAATCACACTTCTGCTTGCCTCTCCGGCTTCAGCTCTAACTGAATCTTGCTGGGGAAACTAGCCGGGGATCGCGTGCGTGGCCAGCTCAATTCAGCCTAATCATTGGCTAGGAATCTCACGTGTCCACAGCTAAAACTAACCTATTTTTTAACTATGTCTTTACTTTGATTTATAGTCTGTTTCTATTTAAAAATGTTAGTTTACGTTATTTTATGCTTTTAGCTTTAACTTTCACATCAATCATCTGTTTCGGTTGAAGTGGTACTTTATAATAAGTTATGTTAAGGTCTTGGCATGAATGAATGCCAGAAGTGACGAACGTACGGTCACAGCAGAATCGTCGCCGAACATAGCGGGGCGTACAAGAAAACAACTTCCAGCATGATAATGGAGGTATTGGCAGCTACTGCAGCCTTAAGGTGGCTAACTGAAACTTCAGTAACAAAGGCAGTCATTGTGTCAGACTCTCAGTCCATGCTTCGAAAGGTTCAAAATGGTTGGCTAAAGCATGAATGGAAAACCTCCTTAGAAGCTTCGAATCTGAAGGAGCTGGTGTGGATCTACTGTCCTGGTCATGCAGGGGTGCGCGGTAATGAGAGAGCTGACAGACTAGCATCAACAGCCCCAACAGTGGCGACACTGGTTATAGATAAAGGAGAGATACTGAGAACAGTTAATGATCACCTGTTAGAGAATGACACTGCAATAGATGAATCATCAAGGTTAAAACTTGGAATTTGGCATCAAACATCAGGCTAGCAGAGATGGACGGATGAGACGATGCATCCGTCGTGTTTATAACAAGCGAGCTACAGGAACAGTTAGCATTCACACTCTTCAACATATACTGTGGGAGACTGAGCACCTATGGGTTTGCCCGGAGTGCAGTGATGTCGATTCTGTTCAACAATAACAATATGATATGTCATGTGGTGACACACACTTTATCAGATATGGAACACCATATATTGTTATTTTTGATCGAAATATTTTGTGATGTTCTATAATTCATCTGCTTGATCTGTTTGTACACATTCGTCTATGATGTCATTGTCTACGAACAGTTAAGACGGAAATATAAGAATACAAGAATCAAATCAATGACACATACTATCTATCCAATATTTCTATTTGACACGCACTCAGGCCTGCAAAATAGCTTCTGCTGTACGGTACAAGGTTTCCGATAGTGCATCTAACTGGCTGCATTTTTAATAAGTGTCACGGAGTTGTTCGAAGGCTTCGTCGAAATTATTTTCTTACTTACTTACTTAGTCGTTCCCCTTCTACCGTGAGGTGTAGAGGTTTGGAAGAGAGAGCGCCAGACCATTCTATCAGCTGTCTTCTTCCTGGCCTGGTTCCATTCTAGTCCTCGGTCCTTCAAAGATTGTCTAATGTTGTCCTCCCAGCGGACTCTGGGTCGTCCTGGAGGTCTGGATCCCTGGCTCTTTGTTTCCCACGCTTGTCGTGGTAGCCGATCTTCTCTCATTCTGCAGACATGGCCAAACCATCTTAGTTGGGACTGTTCTATTTGGGTCTGCAGCGGATGGGATTTTAGGCCTTGACGGATCGTCTGGTTGCGGACCATGTCTCTTCTTGTTACTTCAACCACTTTCCTCAGATACCTCATTTCTGAGGTTTGGATCTGGCTTTTGTGGGTTGTAGTCATTGCCCACGACTCGCATCCATATGTCAAGACTGGGACATAGGTGGAGCGGTATACAGCCATCTTCGTTTTCTTGCCAACCTCTTTCTTGCTGAGGAATCCACGATTTATGGCCTGAAAAAGTCTCCCAGCCGCTGCTTTTTCGAGTGGCCAACTCTTCTTTGATGCCTCCCTTTCGGTCTATAATAGCTCCGAGATATTTAAAGTGGTCGACCTGCTCCAGGACCTGTTCTCCCAACTTAATCTGATGTTTTCTTTCTTCTCGTGATATCACCATGGATTTTGTTTTAGAGCTGCTTATGACCATCTCTCTCTTCTCCAGCTCTTCCTTCCAGACTTGCAGGTTGGATTGGAGATGTGCCTCTGATTTAGCAATCAGGGCAGCATCATCAGCAAATGCCAGCTCCGAAATATAGACCTGTCTCATCTTCCAGTACCCCACTGAATACTTTCTTGTTCTCTCCTTACATGCCTTGATGACATCGTCCATAAGGAGTATGAAGAGGTAAGGTGATAGGATATCACCTTGTCTTACACCAGTGGTGGTCCTGAACTCTTCTGACTTATGGTTTGCTGTCCTCACACAATTTCTGCAAGACTTGTAGAAGCTCTGTATAGCATGAATCAGAGGTGCTGGAATATTCTTCCTTGCCAAACAGTCCCAAAGTTTGCTCCAGGGGACCCTGTCAAACGCCTTTTCCAGATCTATGAAACAAAGATGGATCTCACTCTTATACTCAAGGGCCTTTTCACTCAGCTGTCTGAGTGTGAAGATTAGGTCTTGAGTACTTCGGTTTGGTCGGAACGAAATTATTTTCAAATTCCTTAATCTTCTCTTCCATCACTTTTGTCTGTCTCTCTACGAAATATTTGAACCTGTGTTTTGTTCTATAGCTGTTTTTAAGTATTCACTAATAGTCCTGGCATTCGATTATAATGCTATCTTCTTGTACAAAGGCAGAAAACAATTTAGGGACTTCGGTCAGTTTTCATTGTTTAGTCGAAACAGAGGTTTCCAGCGTATTATATTTCCGCATTCCGTGGTTTACCCCCCGGATGACAGCAACCATAAAGCCTCGTGCATATCTTAACGAGAGACGGGAAATATTTAAAGACATGAAAGGGCAGAGACTGACTGGCAGAAAGCAGAGATGCTGGCCAGGTACTACCATAGAGTTAGTTCTAAGGAAAAACTAGGACAGGCTGAAGTCAACAGAAGAGCAACACTTCTTTAAAAACTCAGTAAAGAAGTACCTTATAACAGTGAAAATTTATCATATTTAAATGCAGATGTTACAATGGAAGAAGTTGAAAATGCAATAAAGGACAAAACAAATACATCAGCAGGGCATGACATGATATCTTGAGCTATGAAATCTTGAAACACATACCAAAAAGTATCGTAGAAATTATAACATCCCTTTTTAACAAAATTTGGAATACAGGAAAAATTCCCAAAACATGGAAAAACAGCAGTAATTATTCCAATACTAAAACCAGAAAAAGATGCCCATGATGCCAGTTCATACAGGCCAATTTCTTTAACTTCCCATCTAGGTAAAATATTAGAAACCATAGTTAATAATAGATTAAAGTTTTATTTGGAAAAGAATAATTTATATAATCAAACTCAGTCAGGATTTAGGAAGAACAGATGCACTATGGATCAGATAATTAAATTGGAACATGAAGTAAAATCAGGATTTCAAAAGAAAGAAAAAAACTGTGGTAGTATTTTTAGATATAGCTAGGGCTTATGATGAATACTGGAGAGAGGGTGCTCTCTTTAAAATGAAGAAGATAGGAGTAACCGGTAAAATATATAATTATTTAGAGAATTTCCTGCAAGACAGATATTTCACTGTTCAGGTAAACAATGATAGATCAGAACTGTATGAACAACAAAATGGAATACCTCAAGGATCAGTAATGTCTCCTTCAATTTTTTCAATAATGGTAAATGATTTAGGTGAGGAATTTAATGATAACAAATAAATTGTCACTGTTTGCAGATGATGTTGCTATATGGAGGACTGGGAGACATCTGCCAAAATTTTATAAGGATCTACAGAAGCAAATAAATAAAGTATGTAAATGGATGACAAAATGGGGTTTCCAGCTGAATACAAATAAAACATTGGGAATGATCTTCAGTAAAGGTAGGGTTGTCAAAAATAAAATTATAGACATAAATATCCAAGGGCAAAACATTAATACAGTACAAACCACTCGATATCTAGGAATGATATGTCGTAAATTTATCTGAGAGCGTTCTGATGGATATTGGTCCCTTTAGAGTGTAAAATGATAGTGAAGGCTCTGTGAGAATAAGGATTTAGGAAAGTGAGTTAGTAGATTCACAAGTGCTGGGAAGAGTAAGGACAGTCTCATGTAGGACAATAATTGTCTCTCAAAACTACTCCTACCACCCTTCTGAACAAACAATTGTTTGTCAGCTCTAGTCACTCAGGCGCACACACCGATTTGGTGATTCTGACGCACAACGTACATGAATACAGACTACGATAACGAATATGGGAAATGTTGGGTTTTGGGCTGCCAACACAAATGCTAAAAGTTTTATTACTTTTATTTAGCATAAAAATCAAGTCACAAACAATTATCAATTTACATGAAGAAATCAAAGGTTACAAAATACAAAATGACAAGGGGGAGGGGGTTTTTGAGGAGAAGTATCCAATACACCTTTCCCGCTTGTATTTACTAACAGAAAAGAACCCGGTCCCAAAGACAAGGGGGGGGGGGGGGGGATGATGATCAGAGATAGGCAATTTAACCCAACGGTAAATTTATTACTCTGAGACAAGGGGTTACAGTAATAAGGGGGTAGAGGAAAAGCTAGGGTTCTCAAATGTTTTCCTGTATTCAACAAATTTTACGGGAGGGGGGGATGAATGAACGCAGTTAAACAATCACGCTAGGAGAAGTCCCGTACAATGAATACAGTACACCTTAATACTAGGTCGAACTAAGTACGTATAAGGGAAAAAAGATTAAATCTCCTTTCATTTAAAAAAAAAAAAACACGCTTGGGCTGGCCAGCACACAGTCACACACACAGACTTACCAAATTGTGAATTCTGGCACTTCATAGGAATTTTTCAACAGCAGATAATACCGTAGAACAATGGAAATTGTCTTTTTCTTCTGTGTCAGGTCCCAGATTTAACGAGGTGGGCTGGTAGCAAATAGTCTCAAAAAATCGCCGGACGGTGAAGCGTAAAGGCTACTGTTGGTTTTAGATAAAGTTCCTAATGAATGGCACAGGCACTTGACTAGGTGTGAGGTATGGTGTGGTTTCTAAGATTGGCACAGCTGGTGGAGATAACTTTCTTGTGCCGTAATGTCACAAACTACAAAACACTGAGGTAAGTTCTTCTTCGGGGGTGGGGAGGGGGGGGGGGGGGGAAATCCACTGAATATACTTGACAGACAGTGTTCAGGTAAATCTATGTTCTTCTTCACAAATAGAGCAGTGAGTAAAATATTGCTACTGGCAACTGTTTCTTCTTCCAGTTTGTTAACTTTAAAACGACTTTATGAATTGGGATTTTAAAACAGTCTTTGGGTTTGCTTTATTTCTGTAAACTTCAGATAGCTGAATCACAACAGGATCGCCACAAAGATTAAATTTTAAATATGTTCAAAAGTCACTGGAGTAATCGAACTGAGTCGGCAGGACTCTGTATATATTTTATTGCTGCGTAATGGCTGCTTAATTGCTGCTTAATTGCTGCTTAATTGCTGCTTAATTGCTGGAATGCCAGGTTCGAAAGATCATTCTGGATGCAAATAGAAAAAACATGAAATGCAATGAAATCATAATAAAATCTAACGCGCGATACATTTACAGTTAGACTATTTTCTGCACTCGCATCTTCCATTAATAAATTCAAGAAAAACTCCCCATGAAGTTAATAGTTAAAAGCACATCTATCTATACAGAACTAAACTGTATTAAAGTTATAATTCCCTTAACGACTGCAAAATTAATTTACGCGGCTATTGTATTAGGAAATTAACTTATAGATGTAACATTTAGTTTGCACTAGAACTTTGAAAATGGGTTTATTTAATAAGGTTAAATTTACACCACAATCCAGTGAAATAAAGATGAAATAACTAGACCACTGATCACTCGAAGCTAATGTATAAATTACCGTCTGCACAGAAAAGAATTCACTCCAATTGCCAACAATTTAGATGAAATCTAGCAGGGATTCAACTATATGCTAGTGAATCTTAGGATTCTGTCAGAATGAATGATAAAATGCAGTTTTTGGAGTTCTTTATTTATACTATTTGGAATGTAACTTAAATGGGACGTGTTAGATTTTCACACCTTTCTTCATCTCAAGAGAAATTGAAATTCTGCCGCCGATCGTACCCGGATGTTACCCGCTACGCTGAGCGTTCCGTCTCTCCTGTTCGTGTCCATCTTGCGAGCGGTTTAACGGTTCGCATGGAGATGTAAAATTCTTGTGAGACTCTGCTCCGTCTACTTCTGAGAGCCTTCAGTGTCTCAGATCTCAAACGCGGCTTCGTTTGATTCTGGCACCACCCCTAAGGTGGGTACTAACGAAGGTTGTAGCTAAATGCTGTCATATACTCGCTCTAGAGACAGGAGTGCTCTTCTGGCAACGCCCCCGCTAGGCATAGGGGACTGGCGAAGTAAGTAAATAACTTCCTATAATTGCTCCAGAGATCACAATGGGTGTGGTTTAACTTCTCCTTGAAGGCCGTGCGATCTCAAAATGCACAGAAGGTAGCAGTTCACATATTAATGATCCAACGTGTAGAATCCTCGTGAAAATGCTGCATACTAAATGAGCCCAGGTGAACCGTTTCAGACTGATGAAAAGTTACAACAAATGTTCAGGGGTTCTAAAGTTATAGAGAGGGAAATACTCTGTTATCATCCCTCGAATCAGGGAAATTCACTTGTCATACCTAGACGTACGTCACAATCGTCCCCACTTTTGAGACATGAAAACTCGTTTTCATGTTTCATTTATGACAATGAAGCTGCCCTGATCGGTAGCTTTTGGATGATTGGCATCGTCGATTTTCTCCTCTTCCTCCGTTGTCCAGTTTCTACTCAAGAAGTCAGCTCCAACATTCTGTTTTCCTGGAATATATTCCACTTTGAAGGAATAAACACTCAATAACAAGGCCCAACGCATTATCCTTGCGTTGAATTCCTTATTGGCACCCAGGAAAGCTAATGGAGCATGGTCTGTTTGCACCGTGAAAGAAGTACCATACAGAAACTCATGATGGCGTCTGATGCCATGAATCAGAGCGAGACATTCTCTTTCAACAACACTATAGTTGCGTTCAGCCTTATTTAACTTTCGACTGCCATAAGCAACTGGGAATAGCATATTCGGGTCACTGTCCTCGGCTTGAAGCAATGTTGACCCGATGCTCTGACCTGACGCGTCGACTCGCAATACGAAAGGTTTGTTGAGGTCAGGCAACCTCAAAATGGGGTATGCAGACAGCTGTCCTTTTAAAGTGCTGTACGCGTGTTTGCACTTTTGGTCCCATATGACCTTATCAGGACAACCTTTCTTGGTGAGGTCAGTCAGAGGTGCCGTAAGTCCGTTGAAGTTCTCGATGTATTTTTGATAATATGCACATAGTGATAGGAAGGAACGCAACGTCTTTCTTCGTTCGGGGCCTTTTGGCTGCAGCTATTTTCTCCACGTTCTTCTGAACAGGCCAACTGCATCCGTGAGAAATAGTATGCCCCAGGAAGTCCAGCTTTTCAAATCCGATGAGACATTTGCTAGGTCTGGCTGTGAGACCAGTTTCCTGTAGTCTCCTGAGGAGCATTGCGACTGTAGCAATATGTTCTTCGTAGGATTCCGATGCAATTAAGATGCCATCCATGAAATTATGGATGTGGGGACTTTGCAAGGGCTCTAAAAGCTTTCTCATCATCCTGGTAAACACTCATGATGCGTTATGCAATCCGAACGGCATCACATTAAATGTGTAATGTCCTTCACTAGTGCTGAAAGCTAGCAAAGGTTTAACTTCCTCCTTGACTGGTATTTGATAATAACCTTTACTGAGGGCAATCTTGGAGAAAATTGTTGCCTTGCTGAGCTTGGTGAACAACTCAGAAACAGTTTGGAGCGGTTCGGGCTGTAATTCCGTTACAGCGTTTAGCAACCGGTAATCAATACACAGCCGAACTTCCTTATTGGGCTTCTGCAACAGCACTACCCTCGAACTGTAAGGAGATGTAGACTCGCTGATAATTCCTGCTTGACGCAGCTTGTCTATTTCTCCGCGAAGTGCATCAGCTTCGGCGTAAGGAATGGGGTACACTCTGGTTCGAACAGGGGTCTCGTTTGTTAATTTCATGTCAAATTCGATGAGATTTGTTCGACCAGGTACATCCGTTAAGACTGCACTGTACTGCTTTAGTAGTGCCCTGGTTTCTGTTTGTTGTTCTACTGAGAGATTGTCGCCGAACTTGACATCTTTAAAGGATTCTGTGGCTTGCAATGGATACTCCATGCAACCATCATCATCATCCTCGTCTTCCGTTGCTATGGCGACAGCCAGGAGATGCTCGGAGGATGGCACTGGTCTTTCCAGATATTTCTTAAGCAGATTTATGTGGAAGACCTTCTCCTTTCCTTTAATGGAGATCTTGTAATTAGTACGCGAGATCTTTTTAAGGACGGTAAACGGCCCTTGCCATCCGATGCGAAGTTTATTGCTTCCGGTTTTAAGTAGCAACAAAACTTTCTCCCCTGGTTATAGTTCTCTCTCTTTTGCAGCTTTGTTGTATCTTTTAGTATGTTTAGCGCGGGCTTTCTTAAGGTTGGTGTTGGCTAGATCCCATCCTAGCTTTAACCTTTCCTTGAGCTCAGATACATACTTGCTTGCAGAGACGACTGTCTCGTCAGCCTTTTGGTCTGTCAGGGACCGAAGTAAGGCTTCTAATGGCCCCTTAATAGGTCTGCCAAATAAAAGCGTAGCAGGCGGGAATCCCGTAGACGCTTGGGGTACCTCTCTGTAGGCGAATAAGGCAGCAGATATATATAGGTCCCAGTCTTCCGGTTTCTCCTGACCCAGCTTACGTAACATCATGGTGAGGCTGCCATTAAAACGTTCCACGAGCCCATTTCTGGCCGGATGGTAGGGACTTGTGTGGATATGTTTGGCCCTCAAGATATTAAAGATCTCCTCCATTAACAGGCTACGGAATTGGGATCCATTGTCCGTCAAAACTTGTTGAGGGAATCCCAACCGTGTAAAGAATTGCACGAGGGCTTCTGTGACATGCTTGGAATCTGTGCATGTTAGCGGTATAGCTTTGGCCCACATTGTGCAAGTGTCGACTAAGGTCAGGATGAACATGTTCCTTCTTTTGGTCCTTTCCATGAGTCCAATGATGTCGACAGCAACCCGTTCAAATGGAGTCCCCACAATTAGCATTTGCCCCATGGGTACTGGGGGTGTCAAGTGCTTGGGTGCTACCCGTTGGCACTGGGCGCAGGATTTCACATACCTGATAATGTCAGAGTTCATTCCTGGCCACCAATAGTGGGTTTTTATTCGCTGAATAGTGGCGTTTTGTCCCATATGTCCGCTAAAGGGAAGAGAGTGCCTCATTTCTAAGATCTGGCTTCTGTACAGCGTCGGTACTAGGAGCTGGTTATTCCCCGTGTCCGGGTTGCCCGTTCTACGATACAATACGCCATCCTTAGAAAAGATGTCTCCGTTGTGTCTGGCGTCCTTAGCCATGGGCAGTTTTCTAAAGCAGAGCTCCAGAGTAGGGTCCTTTTGTTGCGCCTCCTTCAGTACATTCGGCAACAAATTTGGCGCAGGCTCCCTCTCCTTCTTGGCTTGCCCTCTTGTGGTTACCGCTGCCACAATCGGCTCCTTTGGTCTCCCAATAAACACATATCTACATCTCAGGATAACTGGGTAGATGGGATCATCCATAATGGCCGCTTTAATAACACCTCTGACAAAATCAGAGTGTATTTCTACCAGTGCGACAGGAAGCGTCCTGGGTGCATCACTCCTGAAAACTCCACTAAGTTTGACGGTTTCCTCTGTCTCCTGACCTGGTTTGACTAGGTGTCTGGCGACAATACAGCTAAAACTTAATCCAGTGTCAAAGAGACAAGTAGTTGAGGTACCATTCAAAATTACAGTTCATCGCGTTGAGGGTCGGTCCCCCTCAGGTTGAGAATCACTGACATTGACTCTACCTTTCGAGGCTGTATGCAAACATCCGATGTGGTTTGGACCGGTTTGTTTGCCCTGATCAGACGTTCCTGGTGTAAGGGTCTTCCCTTTTCCTTGACCTTGGTGGCCGCGCTGCCACGTAGGCTTGGTGGGTTGATCAGAATTGTTGTTAGGGGGGTATCGGGTTTTGTAGAATTTCGATTTTTCCTGAGGAGGTTTATGGGTATTATTATCTCGTTGGTTATAATGTTGAGAAGGATTGGAAGAATAGGATGACTGCTCTAGATTTTGTTTTCGAGATGGCTCATCTGTGGGTTTACGTTTTGTGCTGGGAAGTTCGGCCATTGCATTGTTATAGCGTTCGGCCTTATTGAGGATGTCCTCAAGCCTGACTGCCCCCTGTTCCGCCAAAAATCTACGTGTTTCATTCGACAAAGTTGACTTTATCTGTTCCACAAGAACAAGTTCGAGGAGTCCCTCATATGAAAGAGGTAGTTCAGATAGTTCAATGCACTTTGTCAGATAAACTGTGAGACGTGAAGAGAACTGCGGAAAAGTTTCCGTGCTCTCTTTTCGGCTGTTTCTGAACAACTGCAGAAACTTTCGGGCAGTCATCTCAAACCGCTCTAGCAAGGCCTTCTTCAGCATGTCGTAATCATGTTGGTTCGGTCCCAGCTTTGTGTATACGTCATAAGCATTGCCTTTCAGTGACGTTGAGAGTTTGAGTGCCCAGCGGGAGCTCTCTAACCCATACATATTGGCAAGCCTCTCGAATTTTTCTAGGAAGCTGTCAATTTTTTCGTTAGGGCTAGGAAAAGACTCTAATGCAAAAGACATCGCAGTTAATTGAGCAGATTGAGTACTGGAGAGGTCCACTGAATGAGACTGGGGTGAAGGCGGCTCTCCGTTACTCGAAGTAGAAGCGCCCCGACTCTCTAAAGCCTTAAGCGCCAGTTCGTGCTGTCTTTCCCTTTCTCTCTCTCTTTCCCTGCGGACTTCCATCTCTGCCTCAATTTTCTTGTTCTCTGCCTCAATTTTCTTATGTTCCAATAGGCTGTCTGCCGTTTCTTTCCTATCTGCCTTCTCCTGTGCTTCTCTCCTCTCTGCTCTTTCTTTCTCTTCCTTCCTCTCAGCTTCTGCTCTGTTTCTCTTCCTTCCTCTCAACTTCTGCTCTCTGTTGCTCCGCGTCATATATTTCCAGTTCCTGGTTGACAAACGCGTTTGCAGCTTCTGCGTCTAATCCTGCCTCTTTCGCTTCCAGCCTCAAGATGGACCTCATTTTTATCCTCTCTGCCATTGTCAAAGAATAAGATGTAGTATGACTAGAGAACTAGTATGAAGAACGAGAAGGGGAAGAAACTCGGAACCGCTACGAGAAAAAACCAAAGTAAAAATTTACTTGAGTTACCTCCTACCTTGTAATGTTTTAACTTTATCGCTGCTTATTTTCTGTCAATTAAGATTCTAAACGCAAGCGACTTATGACACTTAAAATGGTAAGTTACACTGGAAAAAATTTACTTTCACTAAAAGTAGAGAAAATTTATGAAAAACAATCTAAAGGAAAAAAAAATTTTTTCCCTGAAATTTTAATTCTCCGTTAACAAATTCCGTCCTTTCTGAAGTCAGTTATGAGTTAGAGACGATATTAACAGGATCATAAAAATCAGAATAAGCGTCTTTAGCGTTGCTCAGCTCTTTCTAACTTCAAAAGAACCTATGTGATTGTTAAACAATCACGCGATCTCAGCAATTCTATAACAAAATTTCAATTTTCTCTGCCAGAGAATACAAAGGTGACAAATATTTTATTATCGCTAACTTCCTGCTCCTGTGGAAAGAAACAAACCTGTAATAATTATTGTGTCTTCTTCTTCTTCCGTCCTTAGCCACCGACCGTCAAAGCAGTCAGTGGCCATTACGCCTAATGGCGTCTTAGGGCAACAGCAGATAGGTTTTCTTTGCCATTGTTTCACATCACGCCTATTGGCGTCTTTAGGGCAACGGCAAATCAATCCATTTGCTGTTGTTTCCGTAATCGAAGTGACTGGCAAACGGGTGATCAGCCCGTTGGTAATTATTGTGTGGTCAACCCCAAATACTAAAAGGCTTGGTCTAGGGGAAGTAATTACTTTTTAAAATTATACCCTACTTCACAAAGACAATCAACCACACTCTATTTAAACTAGGCTCAGAATCTCGGACGAGCTAACCATTTATTGTCGTAAATTTATCTGAGAGCGTTCTGATGGATATTGGTCCCTTTAGAGTGTAGAATGATAGTGAAGGCTCTGTGAGAATAAGGATTTAGGAAAGTGAGGTAGTAGATTCACAAGTGCTGGGAAGAGTAAGGACAGTCTCATGTAGGACAATAATTGTCTCTCAAAACTACTCCTACCACCATTCTGAACAAACAATTGTTTGTCAGCTCCAGTCACTCAGGCGCACTCACCGATTTGGTGATTCTGACGCACAACGTACATGAATACAGACTAGATAACGAATATGGGAAATGTTGGGTTTTGGGCTGCCAACACAAATGCTAAAAGTTTTATTACTTTTATTTAGCATAAAAATCAAGTCACAAACAATTATCAATTTACATGAAGAAATCAAAGGTTACAGAATACAAAATGACAGGGGGAGAGGGTTTTTGAGGAGAAGTATCCAATATACCTTTCCCGCTTGTATTTACTAACAGAAAAGAACCCGGTCCCAAAGACAAGGGGGGGGGGGGGGGGGGGAGGGGGGGTGGGGGGGGGGGGGGGGGGGGGGGGGGGGTGGGGTTGATGATGATGATGATCAGAGATAGGCAATTTAACCCAACGGTAAATTTATTACTCTGAGACAAGGGCTTACAGTAATAAGGGGGTAGAGGAAAAGCTAGGGTTCTCAAATGTTTTCCTGTATTCAACAAATTTTATGGGAGGGGGGAATGAACGCAGTTAAACAATCCCGCTAGGAGAAGTCCCGTACAATGAATACAGTACACCTTAATACTAGGTCGAACTAAGTACGTATAAGGGAAAAAAGATTAAATCTCCTTTCATTCAAAAAAAAAAAAAAACACGCTTGGGCTGGCCAGCACACAGTCACACACACAGACTTACCAAACTGTGAATTCTGGCACTTCATAGGAATTTTTCAACAGCAGATAATACCGTAGAACAATGGAAATTGTCTTTTTCTTCTGTGTCAGGCCCCAGATTTAACGAGGTGGGCTGGTAGCAAATAGTCTCAAAAAATCGCCAGACGGGGAAGCGTAAAGGCTACTGTTGGTTTTATATAAAGTTCCTAATGAATGGCACAGAAACTTGACTAGGTGTGAGGTATGGTGTGGTTTCTAAGATTGGCACAGCTGGTGGAGATAACTTTCTTTTGCCGTAATGTCACAAACTACAAAACACTGAAGTAAGTTCTTCTTCTGGGGAGGGGGGGGGGGTGGGGGGGGGGGGTGGGGGGGGGGGGCGCGGGGGTAAATCCACTGAATATACTTGACAGACAGTGTTCAGATAGCTGAATCACAACAGGATCGCCACAAAGATTAAATTTTAAATATGTTCAAAAGTCACTGGAGTAATCGAACTGAGTCGGCAGGACTCTGTATATATTTTATTGCTGCGTAATGGCTGCTTATTTGCTGCTTAATTGCTGCTTAATTGCTGGGATGCGAGGTTCGAAAGATCATTCTGGATGCAAATAGAAAAAAACATGAAATGCAATGAAATCATAATAAAATCTAACGCGCGATACATTTACAGTTAGACTATTTTCTGCACTCGCGTCTTCCATTAATAAATTCAAGAAAAGCTCCCCATGAAGTTAATAGTTAAAAGCACATCTATCTATACAGAACTAAACTGTATTAAAGTTATAATTCCCTTAACGACTGCAAAATTAATTTACGCGGCTATTGTATTAGAAAATTAACTTATAGATGTAACATTTAGTTTGCACTAGAACTTTGAAAATGGGTTTATTTAATAAGGTTAAATTTACACCACAATCCAGTAAAATAAAGATGAAATAACTAGACCACTGATCACTCGAAGCTAATGTATAAATTACCGTCTGCACAGAAAAGAATTCACTCCAATAGCCCACAATTTAGATGAAATCTAGCAGGGATTCAACTATATGCTAGTGAATCTTAGGATTCTGTCAGAACGAATGATAAAATGCAGTTTTCGGAGTTCTTTATTTATACTATTAGGAATGTAACTTAAATGGGACCTGTTAGATTTTCACACTTTTCTTCATCTCAGGAGAAATTGAAATTGTGCCGCCGATCGTACCCGGTTGTTACCCGCTACGCTGAGAGTTCCGTCTCTCCTGTTCGTGTCCATCTTGCGAGTGGTTTAACGGTTCGCATGGAGATGTAAAACTCTTGCGAGACTCTGCTCCGTCTACTTCTGAGAGCCTTCAGTGTCTCAGATCTCAAGCGCGGCTTCGTTTGATTCTGGCACCACCCCTAAGGTAGGTACTAACGAAGGTTGTAGCTAATGCTTGCATATACTCGCTCTAGAGACAGGAGTGCTCTTCTGGCAACGCCCCCGCTAGGCATAGGGGACTGGCGAAGTAAGTAAATAACTTCCTATAATTGCTCCAGAGATCGCAATGGGTGTGGTTTAACTTCTCCTTGAAGGCCGTGCGATCTCAAAATGCACAGAAGGTAGCAGTTCACATATTAATGATCCAACGTGTAGAATCCTCGTGAAAATGCTGCATACTAAATGAGCCCAGGTGAACCGTTTCAGACTGATGAAAAGTTACAACAAATGTTTAGGGGTTCTAAAGTTATAGAGAGGGAAATACTCTGTTATCATTCCTCGAATCAGGGAAATTCACTTATCATACCTAGACGTACGTCACATGATATTGGACCAACAGTTGAACTGTAATAAACACATAGATAAACTAGTGGAGTCTTGCAGAGGATTGACTAACTTATTACGATATTTGAAAGGTAATGGATGGGGTGCAAGCACTAACACAATGCTCACTTTTTATAAATCTTTTATTAGAGGAAAAATAGATTATGGAAGTATAACGACCTCACACTCAATTTTTTTTTTCTTAATGAATGTGGCTATGTAAAATGTCTAGGGTAATGATATGTAATGTGGTGTGATAGTTATAGATACACCCACAGATATTTAAGCAGACCAATAATATTTAACAAATATTATAATACACTGAACTAACTCAAGAGTGTAAAATTTTTGATAGAATTATATTACATTTATTTGTTCTGGATCAGGTTTTATGTTGACCAGAACTTTTTTTTTTAAAAAAAGATTTAAAATTTATGAAAGAAATGCATGGAATGTTACATAATAAATGCAAGAGTGTACATATATAAGTACTAGCCTAGTTAGTTTTATTAAAATGTTCTAGTAGTCATCTACTTGGGAGGATAGTTAATGCTTGTGCTGTTGGGGTGGCCTCATCACACCTGTCTATATTGACTACACAGTGTCCAGTAAATTGCAGGAATTTTATGGGGTATTAGTAACTAAAAGGCGTTGGTGAACTTCCAGCAGACCAGAGGCTCACTCATCTTGCATATGTAGCTCTGGTGCTGAAATCTGGTGGTCCCACCTCTCCGTGCTGGCGGGCAATAATAGTGGTCTCTGTCACAACGTACTGCACAGATACACTCGAGTAAAATCACCAACTGAATGGACACCGCCTTGTTGACAACTGAAACTCACAGCTCTGCAATCAAAGTATTGGCTATGTGTCAAAATTCTATTCTCTACCCACGTCTGGACACAACACGGACACAACAACCACATCATACAGACAGGTCAGATCTCTCTGACCAAACAGCACATTTACCATGGTGGTTTTACATCAGATAGGTCCTCCCAGACTATAGATTCTGAAAAATATTTATTAGTTTCCTTCCCTAAAAGTGGATAGGTAATATGTTTCATTATTCTCAACACTTGATCTGTCTTTCCTAACCCTTGCTGGAGTTTATGTATATTGTTGGTCCCTAGACCCTGACTTGGGCGGGGGGTCTAGAGCAAATCCCTACTTGTTTGTAAGGCTAGATTTCGATATGGCAGTATCAAATCACTCGAACATTAAACAATATTCAAAATATACAAAGAAATAATTTCAATCTTACCAGATTATGAATAAAGAACACAGAAATGCTAGCAAAACTCAGCTGAGCTGCTGGCTATAGTATGGCGTCCCTGAACTTATTTCACTTTCTTTCATTTGGAAATCACCACACTTTAAAATACTGTGTCTATCATCGAACAACTATTGAGGAATGGCCCCACTTGCGCGTCTGAGCGCCGATAAAATGATTGTCTGTGGCCAATCACTGCCTAGGTTTATTTCAAATTCAAATTCCTACCCTAAAGTCATTTCAGTCATGCTTCAGTCAAGTATGGATGTTTATCTGTTAGTCTGTCCGTCTCTACTTGTTTTTTTTTCAAAAACGTACTTGATTTTTGAACCAACCTTTCTCTCCCCTCCAAAATTTTGTCGTTAAAAGTTATATTTAGACACAGCTCCCACCAATGTCCCTTCGCTTCCCTACTAAGTAGATTTGAACACCTGCGTCTCGAGGTCGTGTTTTTTTGTGCAAATAGCGACACTTTTTATTCCATACAGTCTGTCTGTGATGTGAACAACACTGTCTTTTGTCATTATCTTCAATATTATCTATCCGTCTGTAAAATTAAGAACATATTAGTTCACTGCTCAGAATGGGCCATCCGGCCAGCTAATTTTTATATTCCTAACATTAATATTACGAAAAAGTTACTTTTTAATTTTTGTAATATTCCAAACATCTGCGTTTAGCCGCTGAATTCAAATCAAAAGCTTGGTATCGCGCAAAAGCGTCCAATAAATGACTGTGGCGTAACATATCCAAGGTCCCTTCTGTCGAGTTCCTTACTTTATGTCAACTTGGGAAACGTGACTTTTCTCCGTTCCCCACCCCCCCCCCCCCCAAATTGCGTCTCCTTAGCCTTTCTAGTCTCACGCAATCTTTCCAGTCATATTTTTTTTCCTTTTTATCCGCCGTTCCCCTCCTGTCTAGCAAGTCAATTTTTATGGAGGGTGATGACCCGCGGTCTGGGCGATCATGTACTATCAGCAGCCTACGCATTATGTTTTTATCCTTACATGTTATCTTTGGAGGTATTTTACCGTTGTATCTCTGTCAATTTCACTACACATCTCCCCACTTGAAAACATGCCTATGGCAAGTTCCAAAACCAGCGATACACATAGGTAAAATTACTCCTCACGTCTGCCACTACTCTAATTTTGATCACAGGGGTGCCGACTGAGGAAATCTGCACCGACATTCAATTTGCCTGGGATATATTGGATACTGAACTGATAAGGTTGAAGCAATAAAGACCACCTCAGCAATCTTGCGTTTTCATGCTTAGCCTGAGATAAGAATACGAGAGGCTGATGGTCCGTCTCCACCACAAAAGTCCTACCATACAGATAGATTTGAAACTTCTTTATTGCCCAGATTAACGCTAAACATTCTTTTTCGCTTGTGGAGTATCCTTGTTCCGCCTTATTCAATTTACGGCTTGCATAAGCGACTGGTTTCAGTTCCCCATCAGGTGAAGATGATCTTTGCAACAAAGCCCCTCCTAGTCCTACATTACTTGCATCGGTTCTTAAGACAAAGTCCTGTGTCAAATCAGGCAGTTTGAGAATAGGCTTGCTAGTGAGTTTTTCCTTTAACTCTTGGAACGCTAGTTCACATTGTGCAGTCCAAATAATTTTATCTGGAAGTCCCTTGCGAGTCAGATCAGTCAGAGGAGCACAAATAGCGTTAAAATTCTTGATGTATTTTCTGATAAAATCCGCATAACGACACAAATGATCGCACGTCCTTTTTTGTTTGCGGCCTAGGTGCTCTCTGCAGTTTTTTCCAAGTTCTTAGGATCAGGGGTCATATTACCCTGATATACAGTGTGTCCCAAGAATTCCAACTCTTTGCATCCAATACAACATTTTGTTGGCCTAGCAGTTAAGTTCGCCTCCCGAAGTCTATCAAACAACATCTCCAGAGCTTCAATGTGTTCTTCAAATGTCTCTGTGGCGACGAGAATATCATCCATGAAATTCGTGATACATGGGTTATTCAGGGGATCCAACAATTTGCGCATCATCCTTGAAAACACACTCGGAGCATTTTTCAGTCCGAATGGTAGCATATTGAATTCATAATGTCCATCCGAAGTGCTAAAAGCCAAATAAGGTCTCACTTCAGGCTTCACTGGGATCTGGTAATAGCCTTTACTAAGATCCACCTTTGAAAAGTATTTTGCCTTGTTCAGTCTGGCAAATAACTGTTTTGTGTCTGGTAATGGATCCACTTGTCCTTCTGTGACAGCATTCAGTTTCCTGTAATCTATGCACAGTCTGTGTTCCCCAGACGGTTTTTCTCAACAAAACGACACTAGAACTAAAAGATGATTCACTGTGCGAAATAATCCCCTCCTTCAACAAATACTCTATTTCTTCCTTCAATGCCTTCTCCTTCGCGAACGGAATAGAATAGGCTCTCATACAGATTGGGTTTGAGTCTACCAGTTTCATGTCATACTGTAGCAAATTTGTATGGCCTGGGTTATCTGTTAATACATCTGTATGTTCCTCCAGAACCTGTTGAACTCTCTCCCTCTGGTTTTTAGTCAGGTGCTTACTGACTTTTACCTGTGCTGCGGTTTCACAAGGATGTAATGGGTATTCATGTGAGGTGAGTGGTTCTTTTTGCATCTGGGTTGCAATAGCCAAGGTCAATAAGGGGGTGCTTTCCTGGAGTGGTCTGTCCAGATACTTCTTTAACAGGTTTACATGATAAACTTTCTCCTTCCCCTTTTTGTCAATTTTATAGTTTGTTCTAGACACCTTCTCTAGAACCGTATATGGACCTTGCCAACCAATTTGTAATTTATTCTGGCTTCCGGGTAGTAGAAGCAGCACCTTCTCTCCGACTGCCAGTTCCCTGTCCTTTGCCTTCCTATTAAAATATGCTGCATGTTTCTTCCTGGCTTGCTTCAAATTATCATTTGCCAGTTTCCATCCAGCTTTCAAACGAGTGGTCAGTTCGTTCACGTATTGATACGATGAGGTAACAGTCTCTTCCGCCTTCTCATCTGTCCAGGTCCTTAATAGAGCTTCTAATGGACCTTTTATTGGCCTCCCAAATAGCAGAGTTGCGGGAGCCATCCCGGTTGAACTATGTGGTACCTCCCGTTACGCAAACAATGCGGCGGGCAGGAATTGATCCCACAGATCCGGTTTTTCGTGTGCCAGCTTTCTCAGGATAGAAATGAGAGTCCCGTTGAACCTCTCTACCTGGCCGTTCCCTTGTGGATGGTACGGACTACAATGAAAGTGTCTGGCTTGAAATAGCTTAAAAACTTCTTCCGTTAGTTTCCCCTTGAACTGAGAACCATTATCCGTCAAGATTTGATGCGGGAATCCTAATCGGGTAAATATTGTAAGTAGTGCCTCTGCTACATGTTTTGAATCAATTGATGGCAGGGCTACCGCCTCTCCCCACATAGAACAAGTGTCCACCAGAGTAAGGATGTAACTGTTCCTCCTCTTGGTCCGATGAGAGGTCCTACAATATCCACTGCAACCCTCTCAAAAGGTGTTCCCACTATGGGCATTTCCCCTAGAGTTGCAGGAGCAGTCCAGTGCTTTGGAGCTACCCTTTGACATTCTGGGCAGGATTTGACATATCTTTTTATATCCTCCGTTATCCCTGGCCAGAAGTAATGACAAGCTATACGCTGTCCTGTGGCGCTGATCCCCATGTGACCACTGAAGGGAATCGCATGCCCGAGTTCCATCACTTTATCTCTATATGAAAGTGGGAAGAACCAGCTGGTTGTGACCATTTGTTCCAGTTCCGGCCTTCCTGTATAAGAGTTTGTTCTTCATGAAATATTCCCCCTTGCTCGGAGGTGTGTGGCATTTGGGCAATTTTTTAAAACAGGGCTTGAGTGTCCTATCCTCAGCCTGCGCCTTCCTCATCTCCTCTGGATGAGCATTTATAGGTTCACCTTCTTCCTCCTTCTTCTGTGACCTGGTCTGCACTGTCGCCATGATCACAGGTTTCTCGGGATTCCCCAAGAAGACGTATCTACACCCCAATATCAGAGGGTAGATTGGTTCATCTATCACTGCTGCTCTGATTTCTCCCTCCACATAGCGAGTTTTCACCGTTATCCTTGCGATGGGAAGTGTCATGAGTGGTATGTCCTTAGTCGCCCCTTGTATTTCCACTGTTTCTGTGGTATACTGACTTGGGTCCACTAGGCTAGACTTCACAACTGAATCATAATCCAAACCTGTATCATAAAGGCACCTTATGGTGACCCCATTACAAATAACATCCTCACAAACTGGGGGGTGATAAGGTTCCTGTTGTCCATTAGGATTAACCTTTAATCTTCGCGTCCCCGACTTCATTGCAGCAATGTTTGAAGGTTTCCTTCTACAAAATTCGGTGTTATGGTTATCCTTCTTGCACCATTTACACCATCTTTTTCCTTGGTTCAACGGTTTTCTTTCATTGAACTTTTGGTCATTGAACTGTGAGTTTCTGTCGCGATAGTCATTTCTTGGCCGCTCAAAGTTTGTCCTACCTTTATTTCCCTGCTCTCTATTATCAAATTTATTAAATTGCTGTGGAGCTTTAAAATTGTCTATGTGCTTCTTTTTAGCACCACTTACCTCTGCCTGAGCTGCCTGATACCTCTCAGCAACATTTAAAATTTCCCCCAACTTCTCTGCACCTTGTTCCATGAGAAATTTTCTCATGTCTGGAGCCATGGACTCTCTCAATTGCTCAATCATGATCATTTCTTTAAGATCTTGGGTCTTCCCCAGAGCCGTCCATTTCTCCAAATAGGTTTCTAGTCTAGCAGAGAATTGGTGGTATGTCTCCCCAGACAACAGTTTGGCATTTCTAAATTTCTTACGATAAAATTCACCATTCTTCTCGTACCTTAATAACAAAGCCTGCTTTAACATGTCATAATTGTCTTGGTCTTCCCTGTTCATTTTGGCAAATACTTCATAAGAAGTACCTCTCAATCCCTGTGATAGCTTTAAACTCCACCTCTCTCTCTCTAACCCATATGTAGTAGCTAATAACTCAAAACGTCCTAGGTACCCCTCTATGTCATCGTCTTTTTCAACAAAATGGTCTAAATGAAACCCCATAGCTGAGTTTGAGGCTCCCAGACTGGGCGTAGCATCTGAGGCAAAAGGGCTGGCACCATTTTCAGGAGCCGGGCCTTGTAATTCCAGCTCCCTTAGTCGTAATTCGTGCTCCCTTTGCAACCTTCTATCTTCTGCCTCCCTTTCGGCAGTCAACCTTTTTTTTTTCTTCTGCCTCCCTTTTCTGTCGTTTTTCTTCTGCCTCCCTTTGCTGTCGTTTTTCTTCTGCCTCCCTTTGCTGTCGTTTTTCTTCTGCCTCAATCTGCAGCCTCTTAATTTCTCTATCAGCCTCAATTTGTAACCTCTTCTCTTCAGCTACCTTTCTATCTTCCCTTTCAATATATTTATCACATTCAGCCGTTACATATTGAATTAAAATCTGACCATCCATTCCCATCTCCTTTGCGGTCAGCACAGCAGCTGATCGGAATTTTGCTAGCTCCGCCATACTTTTCAGACAATATAATAATATACAAGCTAAATCTCTAACCAGTAAATACACTAAGTACTTCTTATGACTATAGTCTAACTAATTCTAACTAACCAGTTAACTAATTAATTATCACTGGCTGTGAAGATTCACCAACTTTTATCTGCAGGGACACTTTTAATTTTAAAGGGAATTTCACAATTTTTTTCCCCTAATTTTATTTCTCCAACCAGGAGATCCTAATATTACTGTTGGGCTAATTATCCCTGGACAAGACCCCAATGTATGTAGTGGGTTTGATGGTATTGTATGATGGTGATATTACTAAATGTAATGTATGAGGCCAGCTGTGAAGGCTCCTGAGATAAAATGTAGTTGTGAATTGTCAGAAGGCCTTTCTTGCTACCACTACGACCTCACACTCAATTTTTTTTCTTAATGAATGTGGCTATGTAAAATGTCTAGGGTAATGATATGTAATGTGGTGTGATAGTTATAGATACACCCACAGATATTTAAGCAGACTAATAATATTTAACAAATATTATAATACACTGAACTAACTCAAGAGTGTAAAATTTTTGATAGAATTATATTACATTTATTTGTTCTGGATCAGGTTTTATGTTGACCAGAACTTTTTTTTTAAAAAAAGATTTAAAATTTATGAAAGAAATGCATGGAATGTTACATAATAAATGCAAGAGTGTACATATATAAGTACTAGACTAGTTAGTTTTATTAAAATGTTCTAGTAGTCATCTACTTGGGAGGATAGTTAATGCTTGTGCTGTTGGGGTGGCCTCATCACACCTGTCTATATTGACTACACAGTGTCCAGTAAATTGCAGGAATTTTATGGGGTATTAGTAACTAAAAGGCGTTGGTGAACTTCCAGCAGACCAGAGGCTCACTCATCTTGCATATGTAGCTCTGGTGCTGAAATCTGGTGGTCCCACCTCTCCGTGCTGGCGGGCAATAATAGTGGTCTCTGTCACAACGTACTGCACAGATACACTCGAGTAAAATCACCAACTGAATGGACACCGCCTTGTTCACAACTGAAACTCACAGCTCTGCAATCAAAGTATTGGCTATGTGTCAAAATTCTATTCTCTACCCACGTCTGGACACAACACGGACACAACAACCACATCATACAGACAGGTCAGATCTCTCTGACCAAACAGCACATTTACCATGGTGGTTTTACATCAGATAGGTCCTCCCAGACTATAGATTCTGAAAAATATTTATTAGTTTCCTTCCCTAAAAGTGGATAGGTAATATGTTTCATTATTCTCAACACTTGATCTGTCTTTCCTAACCCTTGCTGGAGTTTATGTATTTTGTTGGTCCCTAGACCCTGACTTGGGCGGGGGGTCTAGAGCAAATCCCTACTTGTTTGTAAGGCTAGATTATGATATGGCAGTATCAAATCACTCGAACATTAAACAATATTCAAAATATACAAAGAAATAATTTCAATCTTACCAGATTATGAATAAAGAACACAGAAATGCTAGCAAAACTCAGCTGAGCTGCTGGCTATAGTATGGCGTCCCTGAACTTATTTCACTTTCTTTCATTTGGAAATCACCACACTTTAAAATACTGTGTCTATCATCGAACAACTATTGAGGAATGGCCCCACTTGCGCGTCTGAACGCCGATAAAATGATTGTCTGTGGCCAATCACTGCCTAGGTTTATTACAAATTCAAATTTCCTACCCTAAAGTCATTTCAGTCCTGCTTCAGTCAAGTATGGATGTTTATCTGTTAGTCTGTCCGTCTCTACTTGTTTTTTTTTTCAAAACGTACTTGATTTTTGAACCAACCTTTCTCTCCCCTCCAAAATTTTGTCGTTAAAAGTTATATTTAGACACAGCTCCCACCAATGTCCCTTCGCTTCCCTACTAAGTAGATTTGAACACCCGCGTCTCGAGGTCGTGTTTTTTGTGCAAATAGCGACACTTTTTATTCCATACAGTATGTCGCGGATGTGAACAACACTGTCTTTTGTCATTATCTTCAATATTATCTATCCGTCTGTAAAATTAAGAACATATTAGTTCACTGCTCAGAATGGGCCATCCGGCCAGCTAATTTTTATATTCCTAACATTAATATTACGAAAAAGTTACTTTTTAATTTTTTGTAATATTCCAAACATCTGCGTTCTGCCGATGAATTCAAATCAAAGGCTTGGTATCGCAAAAGCGACCAATAAATGACTGTGGCGTAACATATCCAAGGTCCCTTCTGTCGAGTTCCTTGCTTTATGTCAACTTGGGAAACGTGACTTTTCTCCGTTTCCCCCCAATTGCGTCTCCTTAGCCTTTCTAGTCTCACGCAATCTTTCCAGTCATATTTTTTTCCTTTTATCCGCCGTTCCCCTCCTGTCTAGCAAGTCAATTTTTATGGAGGGTGATGACCCGCGGTCTGGGCGATCATGTACTATCAGCAGCCTACGCATTATGTTTTTATCCTTACATGTTATCTTTGGAGGTATTTTACCGTTGTATCTCTGTCAATTTCACTACAAAGTGTATGGAGGAAATTGTCCATCTGGGTACATTAATTACATCAATTAATAACAGTTGTGAATACAAGCTAGTGATTCCGCCCTGGGAGATCAAGAAACCAGACACGGACTACCACCTAGCAGAAATACTTAAGAAAACAAATAATATAGAACATTTCTTGTTAAAATGTAAGAGGTATGAACAAATGAGAATACCAATATTAGATTATTTGCAAGCATCCAACTTACCTATAACTATAGAAGAGGTGTTGAGAATTGACAGAACTAGGGAACTGCATAATATAGTGAAACAATATTTAACACGAACAAATGTTAATATATAGTGGCTGGGAATGTGAAGGTCTGATGCTGTTCTTACAATGCATATGACTTTTAACAGATGAAAGTCAATTAAATATCTGTTAAATTCCGTTATATAACTAGAACCACCAGGCCTTTACACCCCTCCGGAAATGACGTTTTAGGTTGTTGAAATTGGAAAACAGCTCTAGAAAAGGAGCAAAAGTTACGGACCGAAATATCGTTGATCAGGCCAAAATGGCCGATCCCAAGAGGTTATTTAACGTTGATTGGGACTTAAAAAGTTAAGGAACTTCTTGGTGCATCTTAGAGAACCTGAAAAAAGTTTAACTGATGTTGCACTTTCAGGAAATTTTGCACATTAGGCATTTGAAATGTTAGGACGCTAAACGGAAAAGGGAAAACTACGCATAGTTACAACATAAAATGAAATGATATATTTGACATCATTGGTCTGCTTGAAACAAAAAAAGAAGAGAATAGAAAGGGGTGAACTGAATTCAGGGTAACATTTTGCTGTCCCCAGGACACGAGAAAATGAGTACAATCCACAGGGAATGTGTGGCCTGTCTTAGAGAGTGCAGAATGGGTTGTAATTAGACCGAGAGTGATAACAGCAAATTTCCAAACTGCCAATAGCAACATGGCTAGCTGTTAACTACTGGCTTATTATATAAGCACTCGTCTACCGCTGATGAATATTTCTCCAGAATTGTTCCAGAGAAGATATAAATATTAATATAAAAGTAATTAAAAAATATATCCCTTCGTTGCTAGCCTCAGTCAGTGGGACGGATGTGGGTAATTTTTAAAAGTTACAAGTGTTGCAAAAGATTTGCAGTGTTTTTTCAACACTTCGGTAATAATTGACACATACGCTGTCTACACAACGCTTTCAACACTTCGGTAATTCCTGACACAGACTCTGACTACAGAACATTTTCAATACTTTGGTAATACCTGACACAGACTTTGTCTATGTGACAAGATGGATTTGGAGTGACATCTTCTCGATCTCTCCTCCACTACGGCAGTATTCATTTTCAATTGAAGTGAGGACTGATTACCTGGAATTTCCGGGTCGCCACCTTTTTTCTTTTTCTGCTAGGTAGCAGATATTTTGTATTTTAACATTCTTACACTCCTCTTAGTGTTAAGTCATCATGTCTGTTTGGTTACCCGTTCCTCCCTGCTTTGCAAGGAACGGCTGAGATAATAATTAATCGACAACCATATTGGTTAATCTCGGGTGTGGCCGACATCAGGCTACAGAGAAACACTAAAATCGCCCAGCGTATTTGTTTAACAGTTGATAAGGCCAGCGTGCGTTCTTTGCCAAGATGATAAAGAGACATATTTTGTGGGCTCAAGCGACACATAACGAGACTTCTCGTCTGTGCGACACATTTTTGACAGATATACATCATCGTTTCCTGCACACCTTGTGGCAAAACAGGAAAGTAAAATGTTAAATCTGACACATATTGTCGACTGAGTTTACAGATGTGTTTGTGAGTTTGCATCCAAGGCATCGGATGTTTTATTTCCATATATGGGAGAGGTGAACTTTTACATCACGCCCATTATTTCGGGCGGAAATAACTTTGAAATTACCCCACAAAACACGCGTGTTTGAAACGATTGGCGCTTTAATTAGCATCGTAACAAACAAATGCGGGGGGGGGGGGAAGGGCAATATAATCTGACCTTTTCGCAGTCTTAAGACACTGTGAAAATTCACTTTGAAGATCGCTTGCCAAGACGAAACCAGACTGCCAAATGTTGGAATTCAGAATTCTCTTTATCAGACCGGACTTAGTGGAACTTGAAGAGCCCAGGAAAACTATTTTAATAAGGAAGACCGGCATCTGAGGAAACTGAAACATGGAGTCATATTGGGAGTTTAGTGCTAACATAACGACCCGCAAGACACGTGGAAAAAACCATCTGCCAGTGCCTTAAACCTACTTCTCTGAGCACGCAGTTTGTGAGCCAAGATTGGCGTAAGTTGTGCATTTTACATTCTATATTTTTCATTAACATGTAAACTAATATGTATAAATTGCCATGTGAAAATTAATATGTGAAAATTGCTAGTGGATGTCCAAGTCATTTGAGGTTGGTAAACTTCATCCAAATAAGGTGATGTTAAGGATACTTTTGAACAGAATAAAACAGAAATCAGAAGAAATCTTGTCAGAGGAACAGGCTGGCTTTAGACCAAAAAGAAGTACCTCAGAACAAATCTTCAATATTAGATTACTGATCGAAAAACATCTCCAGCATCAACATGATTTATACCATAACTTCATCGATTTCACAAAAGCCTTCGATCGAGTCTGGCATGAAGGTTTATGGCAAATAATGAGAAAATTCAATTTTGATACCAACATCATAGATATCATTGAAGCACTATACAAGGACGCAAGCAGTGCTGTTTTTGCAAGCAACGACATTGGAGAATTTTTCAAAACAACTGTAGGAGTTCGCCAGGGATGTATCCTGTCACCAGTGCTCTTTAACATTTATCTAGAACATATTATGCAGGAGGCTCTCTACGATTATAAATCAACCATATCGATTGGAGGCCGACCTCTGTGTAATCTACGTTTTGCTGATGATATTGATCTGATAGCTGGAACAGAATCAGAACTTTAAGACCTTACCTCTAGACTGGAGAAAGTAACAAGAACATATGGGATGGAAATTTATATAGAAAAAAGCAAGATATTGGTGAATAGCCACAAGAAACATGTTCCGACCAACATTACGTTAAATGGGCAAACGTTAGAAGAAGTTAACACCTTTAAATATCTCGGGTCCACTATATGTAGTGATGGAAGATCAAATAAAGAAATCAAGACAAGACTTGAGATGGCCTCAGCTGCCATGACAAGGTTGAATGTGATCTGGAAAAATAACATCAGTTTTCCTGTGAAGATCAAATTATACAAATCACTTGTATTATCTATTCTCTTGTATGGGTGTGAGGGCTGGACACTCACTGCAGATACGGAGCGAAGGATTCAGGCTTTCGAGCATAAATGTTATAGAAGAATTTTGCGCATTTGCTATAAAGAGCACAAAACAAATGTCTATGTTAGAGAGAAGATAAACACCTATGCAGGCCATCAAGAACCACTTTTGTCAATAGTGAAACGTCGAAAGCTTGCCTGGTTTGGGCATGTAACTCGTCATGACTCCCTTTCGAAAACGATCCTCCAGGGAACAGTCGAAGGTAAACGGAGAAGAGGAAGGCAAAGAAAATCCTGGGCTGATAACATCAAAGAATGGGCAGGACACGGTTTCTCCACACTTGTACGCATTGCTGAGAATAGAGAGCAGTGGAGGACCCTGTCTGCTGATGCTTCCACCATGGCACCCCTACGACCCATGACGGGTTATGGGTTGAGATGATGATGAAACTTCATCACATAGAATGATGATTTCATGAAGCACCACTGCAAGGGCTGGTGTCTGCTTTATTGCTAATCTCTTACAGAGAACTAAAAGCATAGGTAGTCCCAAGTTCCATATGGAGCAAGGAAGGAAACACGCGGTATCGCTCATTGTCTCCTTAATCAGACAGGAGGTAATATGAGGCAGTTCAGACAAGCTGTGGTAAATCACAAGAGACATAGTAAGTCATGAATAACACAATTCGTTCAAGTACTAGCATAATAGTTCAGTAATTCTCTTGTTACCGTTTTGTCCATGATTTGTTTCAATAAAATCATATAGCCCTTATGGTAATCATTGTGTCATATATCAAATAATACAGAAAATCAATCTGTTATAGTCATACCGTCCTCCAGTTTGGATAGTCCTTTGCAACAAGCATAATATCTTTAAAACGCTTTACACAACTAACTTGCTCAATCCATTCGTTCTACTTGATTATTACATAATTGAACTAAACCTACACACTTCGGGTTTTTGAAGTTTCAATTTCTCCAACTCAATTTCTGCCATTCTCAAGTCCTGAGCATAGGCTAATTTTTTCTCTTCAAGAGCCAATTCATCTTGTCTCCTGATTTAATCTAATCCTTCTTGTCTTTTCTTTCCATCTTATTCTTCCTGTCTTTTCAGTTCCTTGTCCACATAGGTTTTCAAGGCTTCACCCTCCAAGCCAAAATCTTTTGCAAACTTTACCAAATCTTTAAAGGTAGCCATACTATACTCTTATAGTGACTACAAATAGTCTAATAACAAATCAAATATTATATATTGAATAAGTGAGCAATATAAGCAACACTTATTTCACTATTCAAAATCAACCAATTGCATGTAATAATAGATGTTATAAAAGGAGCCAAAAAAAGATAGATACAAACAAGGTGACAGAATGCAATGACAAGAGCTAAAACAAGATAATAAAAATGAAGAACCAAGGCAGAAATGTATGATTTGTAGAAAAACTATAAAATAAATTAGCTCTATCACACTTATAACAAGACAATACAATTTTACAACATGTATGACATCTAATAACCAAAGAATAGCAAGAATAGACCAACAATTTCACACACAATAATGGAGAAAAAAACTAAATAAAATTACAATTAACTTTACAACAATAACAAACTTACCAAATGACAGTACTTTTACAACTAACAAACAATGGTAATGGTAATATCAATAGTAGCAGTAAACTCACAGCTTTGTAATGCCGGCCCCACTATTTGAGAAAATCAAAAACAAACCCTACAGATTGCCCATGAATTCACCAACCATCCTCAGAGGTATAGATGAATTCATCGATCCCAATCCAACCCCCCCACTAATTACAAAACATATATCCACGAAAATACACGTAACATAGGAAAAAAAAACTCTGGCAAACAAAATTCTCAGCGTCGCACACTGCTTGTAACTTTAAATGTACTTATCTGTTATGCCAGTAACAACAGATCCTCCTGATATGACGCCTCCTTCACAAGAACGAAGAAACACTCCGTGCAGACCACGTTAAGGAAAGCAGTCAGCAGCCGACACACACCGCCATCTTGAAAAATTTCTGTTTTTTGACAATAAGTCGACAACTTGAAAAAATATTCCTGACATCCAGGAAACAATATAAGGTTCAGGAACTAGCTTTTAGGCCCTCATTCTTCAAAGGCTTTGGCCCCCATGTTTAGCTGTTACGAGTCTTTATGGAATTATTCTAGTCGGAGTAGACGTCTTGCTACTCTGACCAATATTGCCTAGAGGTAGAAATTGTAGACCCCGAACACAGCTATCCAACTCCACATACTCAAATATCACCATCAAGGCGGAGTGGACAGTTAGACCATATTTATTCACATCAACACAGCTCCATAGTTATCATCTAGAAAGCCATCAGAACGTATGGCACAATAGGAATCGTCAGGTAAAGTTCAGTATCGTCAGTGGCTTGTAACGCTGTCCCCGACAGTTTTATGCATATTTATTTCATCCGTTCAAAGAAATACATCATTTCTTTCACCTGCATATATCTTGTACTCCTCACAAAAGATCTTGAGGTACAGAAATTGGTAACATGTAGGAATACATCAAAACATCATAAATATCAGGAGCTCAAAAACACACGTCCACCGGCCATTAAACACACATCGCTCTCTACCCTTCTCTCTCAAACCCGTACCCTATCTCACGAGACCCAGCCAAGCATGACGACTTAACGTAGTTCACTCGTCTTTCCCAGTGACCCGTGTACAAATAAACACACACAGAGCCGTCGCTGAACTACGTTATAACCTGTTATGAATTTTACTCATAACAACTAACCTTAGTGATAAGTTTATCACACATTCTTGGCAATTCTAGCCGTATTTTATTCCACTTTCTCATTTCAGTTTGAAATATATTTGTAACGTAATCTCAGTTCCAGAGTCAAGTCAGACTCCTGTACATTTATTTCAGAAGAAGAATTTCTACACTTCCAAGTCCATTGGACACATCCCCCTTGGACGAACACTGCCGAATATCTCCCCCGGATACCACAGTTTGACGTCATCCTTCACTATGCTGATTCGTCAGATTCTAAACCCAATATTCTGCATTTATGTGATGCATTTCCTGGTGCGAAGCAAATCTTCAAATTTGTCTCACACCATGATGTGCACTCAACATGTCGTTTAGTTTCCATACTTACATTCGGGTTTTTTGAGTGGTGGTGAACGTTAGTAACTCACTACATTGTCTTTTTGACATCTTATTTTAAATTCTGTTTACGTCTTCCATTTTCAATGAACCTGCTTCC
This sequence comes from Oreohelix idahoensis, assembly GCA_024509875.1. Taxonomy (NCBI): domain Eukaryota; kingdom Metazoa; phylum Mollusca; class Gastropoda; order Stylommatophora; family Oreohelicidae; genus Oreohelix; species Oreohelix idahoensis. Next base: position 100,432 of record JAMPIV010011195.1, read on the forward strand.
TAGGTTTAGTTACGTTAAATTGTTTGAATTTTCTTCTCCATTTAAATCCTACAATCATTTCATCAACCGAGACATTTTTAAAAAGCATAAAGGCATTATTGAAATTTCCAATCAAAGAGTTAATTAAAGGTTCTACTTTATTTTTTCCCTCATCATCAGGCTCTCACATACGCAACATTGTTTGATAGACAAAAATCTGTCTGCAACATTGTTTGATAGATAGACAAAAATCAATCTGTTTCAATGTTTTTGTGATAAAATGGAGCATAAAGGCAATCAGTTTCTGATGTCTAATAGTCTCTAGTAGACGGTCTGGGATCAATGCCCACAGCATTTATTGTGGCCATCATTTTAACAAATAAATTTGATAGTGCTGTCCAGTTTGACATTCTTGATCTTTTTAGGGGTGGATTATTTTTATGTACTTTTAAGTTTTGCATACTCATTTACAGAATGTACTACGGAATTTTCAATGTCAACAGTAAACAATAGTCTACAGTAGTCAAATAGAGCTGATGCTTAACTAAGACCTAAGTCATCATGTACTCCTGGTTTACGACCATACATGGGAAGAAATGTGAATGAGTTTTGGGTCTCTGTAATACTGATGTTTGGCACTGAAATCCATTCATCACAAATTGCCCCTTGCTGCTACTTGGTACTATTGCTTTTTCCCTTTTTTGTCGATGACTTGGTCACATTTTATTTGTCTTTTTGTAGCACTAGGGTCTGGTTGTGACCACGCCCCCTCCTCATTTGAACTAGATTCTTCATTAAAGTCAAATTCAAAATCATCAAAGACGTCATCTACTCTAAACTCATCAAACATACACCCTAGCCTTTTCTACACATAAAAAAGACCTGGGATTTAATAAACCGGATGTTCGTGAGACGTCTGCTTAAACAACAAAAATCACGCGATAGACCGCTGACAGCTTTACCGTTTTTTCACAGTGAAATCTGGTAGAACAAGCGTGTGTCCCAATCACAATTCAAAGATACCGCCCTTCTCAATAAAATAAGAGTAACTCCCGTTATGTTAAAATACCAATTTACGAAAATATGGAACAAATTTCACAAAACACTACAGTGACGCCATGAGCATGTTTTCGGCGTCTAGAGAGACGAATGCTACTAGCGTCGATACGGCCTTTAAGAGTTAAACTCTTGAACGTGTTTAAACTTGATGTTGCTGACATGTCTAGTAAGAATGATGGTCTTGATCGTTTTTTTTGCTTGGAAGAACTGGCTTTTATTTAATACATTACATAAAGGTAAACTAGGTGCATTTGAATGATAGTTTAAAATGTAAAAAATAAGTTGTACTTTAACGTGGACCAGAACCATGTTTTTAATTCAAGTTGTTGTTTGTGTCATGGTTTCTGCAATACAAAAAACCCACATACATTACATATGTACATATATGATTTGATCAGAAGGTAAAATCTGAAGGACTGTTAGACAATCAGTGACGTGTAAATTTATTGCATTATAATAGTGTGAATATTAGAGTTATACATACGTGGACTAACTCAAGTATGACGTTCATAATTCGGTGCCCTCGTCCTGTTAATAATTGATTTTCTGACATTGTTTATGACAGTAGTATCTGGTTGATCGTAACGAAGGGTAGCAAAAGTACACTCAGTCAGGGTTATTGTTTCAATAAATAAGTCAATCAATACATATATGTTCCTTGCGGATCATAAGTCGTCATGCTTGTCAACATCATGATACTTAATCTCCAACTGTTCAACATAAGGTTTCAACACAGGAATGTCAAGGTCTCATGTACCACGTCATCAGCTAAAGATCTTCCCAGACCTTTCTCATCCTTGTCGTATCTGTCTCCAATTTTCGTTTCCATATTTTTTGATCTACCTCTATAAATGTTACATGTGGAGTTTAGAAAAAAACGACTGCTTTATAGTGCTATTTACGGGTTTCCTCAATGCGTATTCTAACCATCACTAGCTTCATCTTTTGCCCTACTCGCACTTGTCTGGATCTTGTCATCAGTTCCACTTTTATGACCTTATCGTACCATTTCAATCTTTATATTATACGCCATAACTTATGTTTGAAAATCTGACATGTTTCACAGCCATACAATAGTGCCGACTGCGCATTTGATAAAGCTCAGTAAGTTGTTGGTATGAATGATTTGACTCCTCTTTAGGCCTAATGATGTCAGCAATTAGATGTAGGTGCTGGTTTTCTGTTGTAATCTAGCCGAAGGGATCAAATTGGATCTTTTGGCATCGAGGTTCACAATCGCAATGCGAGGGAGAGCTGGCAGCAGAAATAACGCAACTCCCGTTAACTCTCCGTGTCTACGAAATGTCAAAGTATGTTTGCCATTGACCTTTTATATTGTTCATGAATATTAATTTCTTTTTGTTTCCATAATACTCTCCATAGCAATGTGTTTCTCGTGTTTTTTTTTTTGTTTGGTAATTAAAAAAAACATTGCTTCTTTATTCACTAATTTTGTCCAATCGCTGCTACATAAGATGAAGGAGGGGGCGGGGTTGTCAATATTACATATTAATGAGCACTATTAAAACTACCTGCCCCATTAGTCAGACCGCCATACGGTTTGACACTGTTTAACAAGATCATAAGGACGTATTCCTTGCCCATGATCTCGCCGATTGCTCACATCAATATGTCACATCATATGCTATATAACATATGTTTGGTGCTGTCAGCTCTTCTTATCAGTAAGTTTATATATTTTTTTTTAAACAACATTTTTCTACAAATACATGATCACCTTTGCCATGTACAATAATTCTTGTTCGTGGTGAGTACAAATACTCGTACATGATCACCTTCGCTATGTATAATAATTCTTGTTCGTGGTGAGTGAAAATACATGATCACCTTTGCCATGCACAATAATTCTTGTTCGTGGGGACTACAAATACATGATCACCTTTGCCATTTCCAGTAATTCTTGTTTGTAGTGAGTAATGTTTAAGTTGATTCGATGATGTAGATAGACCATCCGACCTCTGACCTTTATTTTTAGCTACGATTATGCCAGAATCAAATAATTTTTTTAACACATACTTCAACAAATTATCCGAACTTTGTCATTTTCTGGTAATCCTACACATTTATGTTTGTTTCTTTATCTCGTATTATGCAGTAATTAAAGAGTCTTGCGGGGCTGAAAGTAGGCAATTGTGAAACTGAGTCATCGCCACTTTTGTAAAGTACTTATCCACGCCGCTCTTGTGTAACATGAATATGTGTCACTAGGTGACAATAGACGCGTGGACAATAAATACCCAGCCGAAAGTAGTTCATGAATATATATATATATATATATATATATATATTTTAAATTCTATAAAATACGAACTTGATCCTCCCATTTATCTCAATTCTAAGAGTAATTTTTGAGCAAAGGGTACTGTAGAAAGCTGTGTAGTATGTGCCTGTATCAAATGTAGACGATCATATTATGAGGGCCATACCGGCGATCAATGTAAAATAATGTTGTGATACCAATGTAGCAGATTGGCGTACTGGCACTGTTAAAAGTAGTTGGTACTGCTACAAATGTAAGTATGTTGACATACACGCCTACACAGGGCTACTGTAAATAGGTCATGAAGACGTCACAGTAACACGTGATGATGAATGCAGGAAGCGTTGAACGACTGGTGACGTTTCCAAACAGTTTATTACGGTACAATACAAATCATGCTGACATCGACACATACATTGTCATCTGAACAAAGGTTCAACACATCATGGACGTAATCACACGCCAATACACCTCTGGCAAAAATAGGCCGCATGAACAGCGGGCTTACATATATAAGTCATTGATAATCTGGCTCAACACCTCTGGCAAACAATATTGTTACCACTTCTCCGCACAGGGAGTAAGTCGCCTAAATAATTCAAAGTTCGTGGCAATAACAAATAGGTTCAAAAAATGTTTCCTTACCTGCTCTACCTTCCATGAATCAAACACAAAAAACACTTGCCATTTCCTAGGCTTATAACTCTATGTCAGAATCACATTAAGGGGCAATCTTAAACATAATTAAATCACAGAAGAACTCTGATCCCCTATGACACCGCCAGAGCAAAACGCTGAGCGACTTGTCAGCTCGGAAAACGCCAGGCGACTCCCAAAACAACATTCTTCCGGTCGCGCCCAAATCATTGCGCAACGCCCCGGATAATGTCGTGATGTGAGACCAACTCACACCGTACCGAGAAGCCAGGTCTAAAACCATATAAGGCCGTCTCGTGCAATCTTGTCTATAACCATATAAGGCAACTTCGAACAATCTGGAAGGCTAATCCAAACCGAAAATCGGCCGAGTCAAGGGACATAACAAATAAATCTAACCTGCATCAAAAGGAAAACATAATCACAGGTTAAATCCCTTAGACCACAAATATAATAAAAGTATAATAAAGTATACATTACAAGCATACCATAACAGACTGTAACAGGTACTTACCTTTTATGAACTCATAATTTGCCGTAAAACTCTCTGGCCAACGTTAGTGAACCACACCGGAATCCAATGGAGATAAAGGCCAAAAATAGAAAGACACTCGGTCAATCTAAAATACAGTTTAACTTATAATACATGTAAACATTACTGAACCTTCATCATTCTCTAGTTCCTCCGGGTGGAGCCTGGAGTTAACTTTACCGTCGGCCCCATTGTTTTAGGAAGCCCACACGAAGCAGTCAACGGCTCTTATAGCGGCAGTTTATGTTACAAATTATTTTAAACGATGAGATAACCGACTTCATTCACAACCTTACATACATAAACATATTTATACATTTTAATGTACATATTCGACTTACCCCTTAAGAACTAGTAGAATTGAAACTCCCAAATAAAGTTGTCAGCAAGAAAGTCAAGATATCTCAATAGGGATTGACCATCTAACTCACTTTTACTGATACGAACTATGTGGATGATCACGTCTAAGCCTTATAAAGACTTGTTAATCTGGGTTTGATAAAAACCAACTCTGTACAACGATGAAAAAAAAATTGACAGGCAGGTGAAGGCAAAAGGAAGATTGAAGGAGGTATAAAGAAAAAACAAATTGTCGAATGACATTTCGTCACACTTATCAACTGGTTTTTGCATGCGTGTTTTCAGAAATCAGAGCAGCCGTTTAGGAATTTCAGGACATGTCTTATATGCAACATCCATGGCAAAATTAGGACCTAGAGCTGACATGGATCGTGTTTTTTGAACAATGCTTGCTATTTCTTGCAGTGTTGGGTGTTGAAGTTGATTTCAGCTACTGGTTTATTATGCCATATGAGGCTTGCCACGCTGTTGAGAAGCTTGTCTTTACAACTGTCTGAATAAATCGTCTAATGTGTTTTTCCAGTTCTTCTGTCCCAGTGTTTAGTGTTTCCTTCCGTAACTGTTCTAACAAATATTTAGTAAACTTGAAGGGTTGCCTAACGAATTGTTCCCTGTCCTTTGTACGTTTCCTTATTTTCCAACCCCATAATTTTGCTCTGTACAGAGCATTATGTAAGTCTTTCAGGGGCTGGCTAACCTGTTGTAATCCGTCCATTTCCGTGTTCATTGATTTTTTGAACTGTTTTTATACACGATTCTTCACTTTCCTGATTTCTAAAACGCTCATTTGTCTTTTATCCGTTAGTAGGTATTTCTTTTATGTGCTTCCTTGACTTCAATGTCTTTGTGGAGACGGTTGATGATGGTTATCTAATCCGCTCACGGTAGAAGGGGAACAGAGCTTCCCAATGTCTTAGTGGAGATTGGACGGTGAATCTAACCTCAATATCTTACTCAATTCCTTCAACAGTGCTTCATCAAGTTGTACCCAAATCACTTTTGCACTGGCAGATGGAAACTTAATAGCATTACTTTTCCCGTCCTAGAAGTGCCTGAGATTATCATCAGGCATATGCTCGAATATTCTTCGCACTCTGCACTGAACCCAGAAATAGTGTTCTAGTCTGTTGCGGTGCCTTTGTGTCTGTCCAAAGTCCATTCGTTGTTTCCAGATAGCCAATGTCTAATCATGTAGATATGACAGACAGCTGCAGACACTATTTAAAACAGTAGGACATATTTCAGCCATTTCATCACATTTTCACTATGGGCAGCGGGCTCACTTGGCTCACATTACTCTACTGTCAGCCTATGCTGACAGCTAAAGGTTATTGTGAAGGTAACCACTATGTATTTTATAAACTGATGTCCTGAATTCCAATATTTCATTGGATTGCTCAAAAAGCCAAAATGAAGCCCTTTTCGCGGTTTCACCGAGCCTCTTAAGTGCCATTGTTCTGGACTGTCCTGTGACGCCCAGGAGAACATACGCTGAGGCAGACACTAGAGCTATAGACATACCTCTACAGATATAACGTTTGCTATGAACCTGCGAGGCCCAGAATCTATACCTAAACACCAAGAAGACCAAAGTATTGACAACAGACAAAGTAAAGACCAAACCAGAAATTGAAATTGATAACGAAGAACTGAAAAGTGTCAATGAATTCGAATACTTAGGATCAATCATTAACAGCTCTGGCGACTGTGCAGTAGAAATTAAAAGAAGACTTGCAATTGCTTCACATAAACTAATACAGATGAAAAACCTATGGCAAGGCACAAGCAAAGAAACAAAGTTACAACTGATCAGAGCATGTATATTCCCAGTAGCAACATACGGCTGCGAGACTTGGACACTCAATAAAACAGTTGCAAAAAAGATTACATCATTCGAAATGAAATGCTACAGAAGGATGTTGAGAATACCCTGGACAGAAAACCAACAGAGAAGTACTGCACTCACTAAACGTACAGGAACATTGGCTCCTAAATACCATCGCAATAAGGAAGCTGAAATTTTTCGGTCATATAAAAAGACATAATAGTCTGGAAAAAACAGTGATGGAAGGCATGGTCCCTGGAAAAAGGGGAAGGGGTCGACCTAGACGACGGTGGACCCAGGACATCACAGAGAGTCTGAACTTGTCTTTGGCTGATGCAGGTCGAATTGCCCAAAATCGTGATGCGTTCAGAGCAGCTGTAATGGAGACAACGTTCTGGAAAGAATACGTCACATGATGAATGAATGAACCTGCCATGAATCGAGCCATCATTACACTTGGCCATTCAAATGAGCGTTGCTTAGTCTAATCTGAACTCAAACATCAAAGTTAGCTCAATCATTATAATCTGGTTCGACGATGACGTGTTGTAAAAAGATGGATTTGGGGAGACTTCTTCTCGATTTCTTATTCACCACGGCAGTACTCATTTTCAATTGAAGTGAGGACTGATTACCTTAAATATCCTGGTCGTCGCCTTTTTCTTTCTCTCCTATGTAATAGATATTTTGTATTTTCAACATTCTTACACTCCTCTTTCTGATAAGTCATCATGTCTGTTTGGTTACCCTTTTCTCCCTGCTTTGCAAGAACGGATGAGATAATAATTAATCGACAACCATGTTGGTTTATCTCGGGTGTGGCCGACATCGGATTACAAATTAACACTAAAATCGCCCAGCGTATTTGTTTAATCGCTGATAAAGCCAGCGGGCGTTCTTTGCCAAGCTGGTAAAGAGACGGGTGGTGTGAACTCAAGCGACAGATAACGAGATTACTCGTCTGTGCTACACATTTTGGACAGACATGCATGACATCACCGTTTCCGGCACACCTAGTTACAAAGACATTACTTTATATTAAAAGTAATAATAAGTTATTTGTAATCATTGCCGACAGAGGATCGGATGTTTTCATTCCATATATGGAAGAAGTGACCTTTTGCATTACGCGCATTATTCCATGTCGGACTTTTTTGAAACACACATGTTTAAAACGATTGGAGCTTTCTTAGCTTCGTAACAATCAAATGCATAGAAAGACAGGCAATTTAAGTTTGGCTTTTTTTAAGTCAACCTCAGTGTGAAAATACACTGTGAGGATCGTTTGCCAAGACAACCAGACTTTGCCAGAAGTTAGAATTCAGATATCCATTCTACCAGACCGGCTTTTTATTGAAGTATTTTGGAAGGACTTACACAGCCCAGGAAAACTCTATCATTTTAATAAGGCAACCGAGATCTGGGGAAACTGAAACACAAGGAGTCAAAATGGTTACGTATTGCTAAATTAACAACCCCAAATAACACGTGTAAGAGGCCTAATTAGGTGCCTTTATTCCATGAGCAAACAGTCTGTGAGCCAAGATTGGCGTAAGTTGTACTTTTTACGTTTTATATTTTTCTTTACTAACATGTGAACTAATATGCATATATATAGCCAAGTGAATTTTAATATGTGAGATGTGCTAGTGGATGTCCAAGTCATTTGAGGCATGCAACCTCAACATATAGAATGATGATTTCATGAACTACCACTGCAAGGGCTGGTGACTGCTTTATTGCTAGTTTCTTAAAGAGAACTAAAAGCTTAAGTAGTTTTTGAGTTCGGTTTTGATCCCTTGAAGATTTGTTGAATAATAAAGAATGGTTTGATATTATTATTTCGTGCGCTTCTTACTTGATCTTAAAGTTGTCCTTAATCGAGTAAGTGTGCTGATTTGGTGTTTTCGCTAATGGTGAGCATTTCTGAGCAAATTCAATTGAATTGAAGCAACAACGATGCGATTTCTTTGAGTCCACAAAACAGTACATATTTATTATGACATACAAGATAGTTGAATTCAAGACATCAAATATTACATCAGATTTCTGCGCAGTCCATTACAGTCTCTCATATATATATATATATATATATATATATATATATATATATATATATATATATATATATATATATATATATATATATATATATATATATATTACTTGCTCTGTCGTCCAAAGGTCTGACTGTTTACACGCGATGCCGTACGTCGGTCATCCGGTAATGAACAGCCATAGGTTTGGCAAAGATAACGATTCTGACAATCATAAATCAATACTCCCTGTTATTCCTAATTCACAGAACTTAATCATCAATAAGAATACTCCAACATTGTATTCATACAATGAGATAGCTGACCCCGTAGCTTATCTTCAAAAGGACTTCAGCGCAATTCAATCTATACTGGGAGGAATGAAGAATACATCTGACTTGGACAAAGTTCGGAGTCTGAAGGGTCCAAATAGAACGTTGTCATGCGTTAGCATACCAACGTAACACGTCATCATAATCCTAGACAACTATACCAATTCGCGTTCAATAAAATACCGTGAAGCGCGAAAATATCATACATTTATAGCATCTCAACCCCTTAAAACGTAACTTTAAAAGCGCTCACTATAATAGTGGCCAACATCATAAAACATGTCGTAACAGTAGTCCCAAGTTCCATATAGAGCAGGCAAATGTGGTAAAGTGGGATGTTATAAATATTTATAGGGGACTTAGTGTACTGACTGAGATCAGCTGTGAAGGTATCTGTATCTAATAAGTGTCGTGTATGACAGATGACCTTACTTGCTACCACATTTATACCTCAGTCAGAATTATTCTGGAATATTGTGATGACTACGTTAAATGTCTAGGGTTATGAAAATGATGAAGTGTAAGTCACAACAACAACAGACAGATAAACAATTTAATTTATTCCACAACACTTACAACACTGTGACACTCACACACCTATAACACTCTATAAGACTATCTTAAATGAGTCAAGTGTTTAAGTTTAAAAATATATGTATTAATTATTTCAATAATGGGTATCCTGATTCAATTCCACAGTGAACCAGGAATCACAATCAAGTGTAATTACAAGTATTATGTACACAGTTTATATATATGAACTTTGTATTGACATAGTTTATTATTATTATTCTATGTGTGTAATTTGTGCAGTAGTAATATGAGGTAATACTGGTTTTGTTCAAGCTTGGTTGTTGTTTTTCATCATGACTTCAAGTGTTTGATTATCGGGGAAATAGTATTGGGAAAAGTTCACAGTTCCTATCATTTGAACCAATTAATTGTCCCTCTGTGTTTACTAAAATGTCAATTTTTGAGGGGGCACATAATGTTGAGCTACTCTGGCCACAGAAGCTTATCTTTCGTGATGGCGGCAGGAAAAAACTCCTCTGCTCGATTGCTTCACTGTGTTCTGGAGACACCTCACTGGTCGCTATCTGGACCAAGGAGTATGCTGTCAGCCTCTGGATTCAGCAAAAACTCAGACCAGGTGCTGCTGCTTCAATAACTAGGACCACAGTCCCTGAAACAAGAAGGTTGTACCTCCTTCTTTCATAACTAATTTATAATCTATTTCCAGACTGAACATAATGCATAACAAACACTGAGTTCAGAGCGTTAGGCCAACTGCTAGCTTCATCTGAAACAATTTACACCAGTATTCTCCTCCTAAATGGTTACTACGCCTCTGCAATTCCAGCATTAGTTCCTTCTAGTCAATAAGATAGGTGTCAGTGTACTGTTTGGCAATTCCATGCAGTTTTACTTTTCTCCGACACCTCCTGTTCAGGTTGGAGCAAGATTTAGGCCTTGCCTCATGTTTGCCACTGAACCACACACATATACAGACATAATTTATCAATTTACATTCAATTTTCATTAAAAAGATATTGAATATATCAAGCTTACCACAATTCATGGAAATAATACACAGATACGTTGACTGGCGATGAATAATGGCACAAATTCCGATCTGCCTCTGTCCCAGACTTTTATTTAGAAAAATATGATCTGGATCTCAACGCACTGTTTCTTAGTAAGTTTATTTTAAAATGTGGCACTGAACTGACGCTCTTAATTGCCTATATTGGCGGGTCTAACCAATCGGGCCATGTTTACACAGCTTTTCAAAAAAAGTATCCTTACTACCGTTTCCCCTAACAACAAAGAATTAGTATTTGTAGCCTGACTAATCGTGTTTAGCCTTACATTTACTTCTATCCAATCAAATAGGATTTTACATGGTGGCCCATTTCCCGTAAAATTAGTGGTTTCAAAACATGCCACTGTGCGATTATTATTTGGTGTTGTCTGACACCCTCACTATTTTCTTTTGGCTATAATTTGTTAATTCCTAGACTGTTTGCGTAACACTTAACATATTCTTTGTCGCAAGTCCTAAGGAACCCAAATATATAAGTTTTTATGGGGCTAAGGGGCTGCGTGCAAAATATGCATTTCCTAGGATAGTCGTGTATTTTTTATTTTTTTTATTGATTTAGAACCGCCACCTGACATGCCTTTTCGACTGTTTTGTTATACTAATGTCAGGATTTCAGACATAAAACAGTAGAATGTCATGTTTCCCAATAAGAATTTTTCAGGTTTTTAAACCTAACTCTCGTATGGGTAGTGTTTTTTTATCACGGTCTATTTGAAAAAAAGTTAGTGCTTCTGGCCTTTCGCGCGGGGAGGGTATTAATTTTTTATCGCGAGCCGCGTGTTGGTGTCGCATGCGTTCCTGCTTTCAGCCCTCCCTCTCCCTCTATCCTAAGTTCATCTGTCTTTCCGTTTATGTTAACGTAGTGTAATTAATGTTAGTATTAATTTAGGTCATTAATCAGCTTGCGTATCTCAAGTTTTTCTTAGAAATGCAGTACACGTTTTATTGTGTTGTGGAAACGCGTGTATGCTGCTATAGGCTTTACTATCAACGTGGAAACGTTACAATTTGCAGACGAAGTAGAAAACAAGGGGGATTTCGAGTACAGTCATTGTGACAGCACTGTTCTTTACCATTCTTCTTTCCTTTTATTGAATTTATTTGTTAGGCTTTACATTTACCTTTTAATTTATATATGTGGATTTAGAATGTTTCACGACAAATTCTCCCCTCTTAAAACAGACGTTATATGTCAGTCTATAATTCTATATACACATAGAGAAATTTATTTTTATTTCTGGGGCTTACGGTGATTCTCATCACACGGATGGCGGCTTAAAAAATCCGCTCCCAGATTTGTTTTTCCAGATATATACTCTATGCTAAACTCATATGGCTGCATCAGTAATGACCAACGGAGTAATCTAGAATTTTCATGTCTAGCCTGCGCTAGAAACGACAAGGGTTTGTGATCCGTTTGCAACTTAAATGCCTTCCCATACAGATAAATATTGAATTTCTTTATCGCCCATACTACTGCAAGACATTCTTTTTCGCTAGTTGAGTAGTTGGTTTCAGCTTTATTCAACTTTCTGCTAGCATATGCCACTGGGCTTAATTCCCCATCCAATGCATCTGATTTCTGTAGCAGTGTCGCACCTAACCCAATATTACTGGCATCCGTCCTTACAATGAATTCTTGACTTAAGTCAGGTAGTTTCAAAATAGGTTTGCTTGTAAGCTTTTCCTTCAATTCCTGGTAAGCCAATTCACATTGTGGTGTCCATGTAATTCGATCTGGATTTCCTTTACGTGTCAAATCAGTTAACGGTGCACATATGGAATTAAAGTTTTTGATATACTTTTGGTAGAAGCCACATAATGAGACAAAGGATCTCACGTCTTTCTTGGTTTGTGGTCTCGGGGCTTTCTTTAGTTTCTCTAAATTCTTGGGGTCAGGGGTCATGTTTCCCTGATAAACTGTGTGTCCCAAGAATTCTAATTCTTTACATCCAACGCAACATTTGGTTGGTCGGGCTGTTAAATTCGCTTCTCTAAGTCGATTAAACAGCATATTCAGAGAGTCAATGTGTTCCTCAAATGTTTCTGTTGCTATAAGGATATCATCCATGAAATTTGTAATGCATGGATTATTCATAGGGTCCAATAATTATCGCATCATTCTAGAGAAGACACTAGGCGCATTCTTCAATCCAAATGACAATCTGTTAAACTCATAGTGTCCCTCTGAGGTACTAAACGCTAGGTATGGTCTAACCTCAGGCTTTACTGGAATCTGATAGTATCCTTCACTCAGATCCACTTTTGAGAAATATTTAGCTTTATTTAGCCTGGCAAACAACTGATTGGTATCCGGCAATGGATCCACCTGTCCTTCTGTAATAGCATTCAGTCTCCTGTAATCTATACAGAGTCTATGTTCTCCAGAGGGTTTCCTTAAGAGCACAACACTGGAACTATACGAAGATTCACTGTGTGAAATAATTCCTTCCTTCAACAAATAGTCTATCTCTTCCTTCAAAGCTTTCTCCTTAGCAAAAGGAATCGAATAGGGTTTCATACAGACAGGTGTGGGGTCTATCAGTTTCATATCATATTCCAATAAGTTTGTATGCCCCGGTCGGTCCGTTAACACCTCTGTATGATTATCTAGAACCTGTTGCACTCTCTCTTTCTGATTTTTCGTTAAATGTGTACTGATTTTCACCTGTGCCGCTGTCTCACAGGGATGTAATGGATATTCAAATGATGAAAGTGGTTCCTTTTTCATCTCCATTGCAATGGACAAGGTCAACAAGTGTGTCTCTTCCTGATTTTCTCTTTCCAAATATTTCTTCAGGAGATTCACATGATAGATTTTTTCTTTCCCCTTCTTATCTATCTTATAATTGGTTCTAGACACCTTCTCTAGAACTGTATATGGACCTTGCCATCCAATTTGTAACTTATTTTGACTACCGGGGAGAAGAAGCAGTACCTTCTCTCCCACAGCCAAATCTCTGTCTTTAGCCTTCCTGTTGAAATGGGCAGCATGTTTCTTCCTGGCTTGTCTCAAATTTTCATTGGCAAGTTTCCAGCCAGTTTTTAAACGAGTGGTCAGCTCATTCACATATTGGTATGAGGATGTAATATTTTCCTCTGCCTTTTCATCAGTCCACGTTCTTAACAGCGTTTCATATGGACCTGTAATTTTGTGGACCTATTTGTCCATGCACCGGTATGGTCTCTTCCACTCGAAGCGCTATAGTGATGATTTTTCTTCCCAGAAGTATCATGCACAAAACGACCGCTACCAATTCTTTTCTTGGGGCTGTCTCCCCACTTAGAATTCTTGATGAGAGATTTCCTCTCTACATCCTCTTCCTCCAGTTTACATAAGTCCGATTGAGGGATTTTCGGCTTATCCTGGGGTAAGACATCTTTTTGCACTCTCTGCATAGTGGCCATTGTAAAACAGTTAATTGAAGCTTGTCCGTGAAAAGGGGCTTCCCATTCCATTTGGTCCACTTTATCAAATTTATTTTTCTTTGTATTGTCAGGCCTAAGTTTGCCCCGTGGCGTGTCCAGGTCCTGATCAATGTTCCCACTTGTGGGTGTTCCCTCATGTGCTATGCTATACCTTTCTACAAAATTCTCAATGTCCCACCTTGCCTTGGGCCAATAATAATTGTGAGCCACCTTTTGGATGATGGTACCAATTTTCTCATGGTCCCCATCTTTTTTTCACATGTAGGCTCCTTATTAATTCTGCCTTATATCTCTTTGGAAGAACCAACTGTCCGTGACCATTGGATCTAGTTCCGGCCTTCCTATACATCAACTTGTTTTTCATGTAAAAATCTCCCTTGCCTGGAGTTGTATGACAAGTTGACAATTTCCTGAAACAAGGCTTGAGGGTCTTATCCCCAGCCTGTGCCTTCCTCATCTCTTCTGGAGTGGTATCTATCAGGATATCGTCCTCCTTTCTTGAGGTCGACCTGACCTGAAGGGTGGCCATAACTATAGGGTTCCTTCTGCAACGGTCAGTGTCATGATTGTTAATCTTACAATTCTTACACCACCTCCTTCCTTGGTTGAAAGATTTTCTTTCATCATATTTCCTTTCATCGAATTGTGGGGTTTTATTTTTATTGTCATACCGTGGCCTATCAAACTGGTGCTTACCTTTGTTTTGATCTCTAGGATCAAATTTATTAAAGTTCTGTGGTGCCTTAAAATTATCTACCTGTTTCTTTTTATTACCTGATACCTCTGCCTGAGCTGCTTGATACCTTTCAGCAACATTTAGCAACTCACCCAGCCTCTCTGCACCTTGTTCCATGAGAAACTTTCTCAGGTCTGGAGCCATGGACTCTCTTAATTGTTCTATAAGGACCATTTCCTTAAGATCTTGGGTTTTCCCCAGAGAAGTCCATTTCTCCAAGTATGTCTCTAACCGTGCAGAGAACTGGTGATAGGTTTCACCTGACAGTAGTTTAGCATTCCTAAATTTTTTGCTATAAAATTCTGCGTTCTTTTCATATCTTAACAAAAGAGCCTGCTTTAGCATGTCATAATTTTCTTGATCACTTCTGTTCATTTTGGCAAAAACTTCATAAGCTGCCCCACGAAGACCTTGAGATAACTTTAAGCTCCACCTTTCTCTCTCTAACCCATACGTGGTAGCTAATAGTTCATATCTATTTAGATAGCTCTCAATATCATCTTCTTTCTCAACAAAATGATCTAAATGAAAATTCATAGCTGAGGTTGAGGCTCCCTGACTAGCAGTAGCATCGGAGGTAAAGGGACTGGCACCATTTTCAGGAGCATGGCCTTGAAACTCAAACTCCCTTAGTCGTAACTCATGTTCCCTTTGTAATCTCTTCTCCTCCTTTTCTGCTTCCCTCTCTGCAGCCTGTCTCTTGTCTTCCCTTTCTGCAGCTAATTTCTTGTCTTCCCTTTCTGCAGCTAATCGTTTCTCTTCTCTTTCTGCCTCCAATTTCTTAGCCTCAGCCTCAATCTGCAACCTCTTAGTCTCAGCCTCAGCCTCAAATTGTAACTTCTTAATTTCTTTTTCAGCCTCTATTCTCTTATCTTCGGCCAATCTTTCAGATTCTAATTTTCTTTCGGCCTCTTTTTCTAATCTTCTTTCTTCCCGTTCAATATATTTGTCACATTCAGCAGTGACATAAGCAATCATAATTTGCCCGTCCATTCCTAACTCTTTTGCAGTCTGCACAGCAGCCGATCGAAATTTGGCCAGGTCCGCCATTTTCTAACAGGTAAATTTATATAATGTCTAACTAAACAATACAATCTGTAATTACTTATCCAAGGACACCACAGGCACTGAGAGCTCAACCTTATTTAATTCCACCCAAGGATACCTTTTAAATTTTTATTATTCCCTGAAGTGAATTACCCCCAATATTTATAATAGGGAAAGATTCAAAATCCCGGACAGGACCCCAATATATGTGGTAAAGTGGGATGTTATAAATATTTATAGGGGACTTAGTGTACTGACTGAGATCAGCTGTGAAGGTATCTGTATCTAATAAGTGTGGTGTATGACAGATGACCTTACTTGCTACCACATTTATACCTCAGTCAGAATTATTCTGGAATATTGTGATGACTACGTTAAATGTCTAGGGTTATGAAAATGATGAAGTGTAAGTCACAACAACAACAGACAGATAAACAATTTAATTTATTCCACAACACTTACAACACTGTGACACTCACACACCTATAACACTCTATAAGACTATCTTAAATGAGTCAAGTGTTTAAGTTTAAAAAATATATGTATTAATTATTTCAATAATGGGTATCCTGATTCAACTACACAGTGAACCAGGAATCACAATCAAATGTAATTACAAGTATTATGTACACAGTTTATATATATGAACTTTGTATTGACATAGTTTATTATTATTATTCTATGTGTGTAATTTGTGCAGTAGTAATATGAGGTAATACTGGTTTTGTTCAAGCTTGGTTGTTGTTTTTCATCATGACTTCAAGTGTTTGATTATCGGGGAAATAGTATTGGGAAAAGTTCACAGTTCCTATCATTTGAACCAATTAATTGTCCCTCTGTGTTTACTAAAATGTCAATTTTTGAGGGGGCACATAATGTTGAGCTACTCTGGCCACAGAAGCTTATCTTTCGTGATGGCGGCAGGAAAAAACTCCTCTGCTCGATTGCTTCACTGTGTTCTGGAGACACCTCACTGGTCGCTATCTGGACCAAGGAGTATGCTGTCAGCCTCTGGATTCAGCAAAAACTCAGACCAGGTGCTGCTTCAATAACTAGGACCACAGTCCCTGAAACAAGAAGGTTGTACCTCCTACTTCATAACTAATTTATAATCTATTTCCAGACTGAACACAATACATAACAAACACTGAGTTCAGAGCGTTAGGCCAACTGCTAGCTTCATCTGAAACAATTTACACCAGTATTCTCCTCCTAAATGGTTACTACGCCTCTGCAATTCCAGCATTAGTTCCTTCTAGTCAATAAGATAGGTGTCAGTGTACTGTTTGGCAATTCCATGCAGTTTTACTTTTCTCCGACACCTCCTGTTCAGGTTGGAGCAAGATTTAGGCCTTGCCTCATGTTTGCCACTGAACCACACACATATACAGACATAATTTATCAATTTACATTCAATTTTCATTAAAAAGATATTGAATATATCAAGCTTACCACAATTCATGGAAATAATACACAGATACGTTGACTGGCGATGAATAATGGCACAAATTCCGATCTGCCTCTGTCCCAGACTTTTATTTAGAAAAAATATGATCTGGATCTCAACGCACTGTTTCTTAGTAAGTTTATTTTAAAATGTGGCACTGAACTGACGCTCTTAATTGCCTATATTGGCGGGTCTAACCAATCGGGCCATGTTTACACAGCTTTTCAAAAAAAGTATCCTTACTACCGTTTCCCCTAACAACAAAGAATTAGTATTTGTAGCCCGACTAATCGTGTTTAGCCTTACATTTACTTCTATCCAATCAAATAGGATTTTACATGGTGGCCCATTTCCCGTAAAATTAGTGGTTTCAAAACATGCCACTGTGCGATTATTATTTGGTGTTGTCTGACACCCTCACTATTTTCTTTTGGCTATAATTTGTTAATTCCTAGACTATTTGCGTAACACTTAACATATTCTTTGTCAGCAAGTCCTAAGGAACCCAAATATATAAGTTTTTATGGGGCTAAGGGGCTGCGTTCAAAATATGCATTTCCTAGGATAGTCGTGTATTTTTTATTTTTTTTATCGATTTAGAACCACCACCTGTCCTGCCTTTTCGACTGTTTTGTTATACTAATGTCAGGATTTCAGACATAAAACAGTAGAATGTCATGTTTCCCAATAAGCATTTTTCAGGATTTTAAACCTAACTCTCGTATGGGTAGTGTTTTTTATCACGGTCTATTTGAAAAAAAGTTAGTGCTTCTGGCCTTTCGCGCGGGGAGGGTATTAATTTTGTATCGCGAGCCGCGTGTTAGTGTCGCATGCGTTCCTGCTTTCAGCCCTCCCTCTCTCTCTATCCTAAGTTCATCTGTCTTTCCGTTTATGTTAACGTAGTGTAATTAATGTTAGTATTAATTTAGGTCATTAATCAGCTTGCGTATCTCAAGGTTTTCTTAGAAATGCAGTACACGTTTTATTGTGTTGTGGAAACGCGTGTATGCTGCTATAGGCTTTACTATCAACGTGGAAACGTTACAATTTGCAGACGAAGTAGAAAACAAGGGGATTTCGAGTACAGTCATTGTGACAGCACTGTTCTTTACCATTCTTCTTTCCTTTTATTGAATTTATTTGTTAGGCTTTACATTTACCTTTTAATTTATATATGTGGATTTAGAATGTTTCACGACAACAAGGAAAGATGAAAGAAATGATTTACATTCTAATTATGATATCTACATTTTCAAACCAGTGTAAATGTCTTTGTAAGCTTATTCACTTTAAAATTAATGGACGTTTCAAAGCTTTTCACTCAGTGTAGATGTGTAATTGAAAACATATTCAATCTATATTGTGAACACTTTTCAATCAGTGTAGATGTTAACGTGAACATAATCTATATATACTATTAACCGTTTCATTTGAATGTAAATTAAAGATAAAGTTATTGAATTTAAATGTAAAGAAAGTTTTCTCTCGAGGGATTAAGTTTAATTCTCATCGAGGGTATAGTCTGAGGTAGATGGGATGGTGGAATAGGGAGAAGGGGACCCATAACTATGGGTTGGAAAACACAATACTAAGAGAGCGTTTTGTTCATATTCTTTTACCATAGTTGTTGGTGGTACTAGTCTAGGGTACTATCTCTGGAATAAGAAGGGAAAAGTGGCCTGAGCTTAAAGACGAGGGACCAACTTCGTAGACACTTCCTCACATTTCTGGGAACGTGTTGTGCCCTATAACCTTGACTAGCGTCGAGAGTGATCAGTCTACCAGGAACTAAACCACCAGAAGGAGCTTAACCGTCACTGACAGCTAAGTAACACATAAAAGCTGCCAAGTGACCTCCTTTACACATTTCTATCCCATCACAACAGTGATGATAAACTTTGTTTATAAAAAAATATTTATTTCTTTAAAACCTTGTTAAAACCTTATTTGTAAATATACACATTTAACGTCGATTTAATCGTTTTGAATGTACTGCATGTTTGTCTCAGTCAAGTTACTAAATACATTCTAAACAGAGTTATACCCGTAAAACAAGAATTCCATTGAGTAAATCAGGGTGGGGGCTTTAACGAGCTACAATTAATAATTGCTTGATTCTTCATAAAAGGCGGCGGACCGATGTAAGTTAACAATTGCCCTGCCAATGCAGCATTGTTCTTGACTTCGGATATATCTTATGAATACTTCCTTCAGATAGAAACATCGTTATCCGTCTATCTACAATTCTGCCAAGAGTAATATTGTTCGAAGGTAGACAACTTTGAAGGCCCATATTAAATACTCTTGAGTTTTGGCCACTGTTGGACCACTACTGCAAAGTAGGGGAGGGAAATCCGTGACAGGAGTGTAGCACTCTATCTGGCCGTCCGTGAGATCTGATGATTTCCCGAATGATTTCTTGTTTTATGCATAATTAGCGCTATTGTTGACTATTTGGTCAATATTAATTCATCAGTGGTTAACACTTTTAATGCAACTATTACGAATGTAAGTTAATCAAAAATTTACTTAACCATTTCAGTGAGTCATGGAAGTATGTCCAGTAATTTCCCGTTACAAAATTGTGCCAATGGCGAAATCGATATCCTGGAGCTGTTTCTGAGTGTCGAACATTCTCCACTCTTCAAACATAACTTTGTGTGCAACGTTTTTGGTTGTCATGACTCAACGATCTCTACTGACACAACAAAATCCCATGAGCAGAACTCGACTCAAGAAAAAACCGCACCACGTATTCGGTATGCGAAAGTTTTTGACAGAATCGACTATCATAATCATGACGTAAATGTCAGCTCTTGGAGATTTCAGTCTTCAGAAGAAGAGTCATACCTTCAAGAAATCGATTACAATCCGAGCATGGCTCTACAAGATAGAACCTTACCTGAGGTAACTGACATAAAAATGAAGTTTGTTCAACGTGTGTTCTCTGAAATGCCCGCAGTCAGAGAGGATGCAACCCATATCGCTATTATATTTTTAGTCGATGCATATTTTTCACACGACGAAATAAAAAATATATCAGGTAAAATACAACAACAAAATACAAACATCAAGATATTTGTTCTGGTGATCAGCTCTAATCAGAAAATTATCCACCTGAATGATTTACTTCTTATATCGTCTACTTCAGCCGACTATGTGACTAATGTTTTATCTATGGCCGTTTGCAAACAATGTAGCTCAGGTTGGTTTCTTTTTGAACACGACAACTCTATGCACCTTCTCTCATGCTATAAGTTACTGGGGCGCGCATTCTTCAATGTGGGTCTAGCTTCTTGCAATCGCAACAACAGTGGATATACAGCAGCTATAGAAACTCTAGATGAGCTGCACTTTTTGCAGATCACATTATATTCGGAAGTGAAAAAAAGCCTTTTCACAAATGATTATTCTAACTTTTCGGCTTACATAGAAATTGGTCTGTTTCGAGACATGGATAGCGCTACAAGACGATTTAAATGGACTAACGACAAGTCTTTTCTAAGTCGCCCTTTAGTAATCAATCACTGGTTGCCTGGTCAACCTTCCGGCGTGTACAGCAATGACTTTGGTATGTGGCAGTTTTCAGAAATCTGGAATGATGACAATAATAAAAGCGACATATTCCAGAACTTCTCCCGTTATAAAGATGAAGGATGGGTGGATGTTCCATTATATTCCGAGCTACCAATATTCGTGTTATGCGAGATTGTTCTTCCTCGAAGGTCAGATGACATGTATACAGTTAGAATACATCTGGTCAACACGGACAGTTTCAACAAAGCTTTAACGAAGGCAGAGTTCATGAAATTTGGTGAAAATATTGTATCTGTCTCTGCCCATGTTGCCAGCACAAGTTTTCTCCAATTTCTTAAAGAGACAAAAAGTGACTTTCCTGTCTTTGACTGTGGGGAGGATGCAGGTCAGCCCCGATATATTTCTTATATCTTTGTCTGTGACTACGTCGACCACTGTACCAACAGACGTGATGAAACATCTTGTTTGAAACAAATAGAGAGTACTTATCGTACGTGTGACTCTGGTGAAGTTATACTGTACGATTTTGGACAATGCGACGGTTTGAACGACTGTCAAGATGGAAGCGACGAGAAAAATTGCATTGACAAGTGCACAGGTAAATATTGCAATGATGGTTTCTGTTTGCAGATACAGTGGCTTAATGATGGTGAAATCGATTGCACGTTTTGCCAGGATGTCAACGATGAGAGTATCATTTATAACAAGTATTTAGAGAAAAACCAGACATGTGCCTTTATCTGTAATAATGGTGGAACTTGTGTGCATTTATCTCAGCTCAATGATGGATATAAAGATTGTTTTAGATCGGAGGGTCCCTTGGATGAGACAATAGGAAAACTAGAACCAGCAAACACTTGTTACAATTTATTAGGGGACGTAATCTGGGCTCCCAAGTGTGTCTATATCAAAGACAGGTACGGGGCTGTTCTAGGTTGTAGAGATGTGTCTCATGTTCAAGACTGTATGGACTACAAGTGCGTAGAGGGATATGTTAAATGTTATAAGTCTTACTGTATTCCTCAACATTATGTCCTTGACGGACAAGCAGATTGCCCTACAGGAGAGGACGAAAACGATTATAACACTGGTTCATGTTCTGGAAATTTCGCTTGCTGGGACAGTAAAGTTTGTCTACATCCCGACCTAGTGTGTAACGGTTTTCCTGATTGTCCACATAAAGATGACGAACTGAATTGTGACGTATCGTGTCCTGAAGGTTTTCGCTGTGTCTCAGGGACAGTTACAGTAACGGATTATAACATTTCTGTTCCTTTAGAAAATCTCGATCTAATTGACTTAAGAACTAAATATTTGGACTTGTCAGGACTGGATTTATCCAGACTGTTTAAATTAAATAATTACGATCCTTTACCTGATAACGCATTAGAGATTAAGTGGTCTAACTGTAACATTAGACACTTACCTTTCATAAATCGTTCTATACATATGCTTCAAACACTGGACATTAGCTACAACTTAGTACAGACCTTCTCTGCAACTGATACTTTGATTTATGCACTAGCAAATATTCGTCACTTGAACTTGTCTTACAATAACAATCTGGTTTCAATGAAGAATTTGCAATTCTCATTTCTTGAAATAATCGATCTCTCCCACACAGGTATTTCTTATTTAGATGACTCTTTGTTTGTAAAGCTTCCAAAATTGAGACATTTAAATTTAAGCTACACCTTTATCACTGATTTCAATACAAACAGTTTACCCTCTCTCTTCACACTCCAGACATTAGATTTACGTGGAATACCCATTGAGAATTTCTATGAAGGTTTTTTTTGGTGGTCTTACTATAGATCAACATCTGTACACTGACAAATTTGAAATGTGCTGTCCCCAAATCCTTGCTACACAAATACCACAATACACATGTCACGCCCCTGATGATGCCATTTCGTCATGTTTTGATCTGGTAGGAGTTAATTTTCAACGTTTCCTTCTCTGGGTGGTCGCAGTTCTCACCGTTCTGGGTAACATTACGGTTATTGTGTATCGTGTAATTTGGGAGAGGTCAGTTCTCAAAACAGGATATGGCCTATTTGTGACAAACCTGGGTATATCTGACCTAATTGTGGGAGTCTATTTGTTCATTATTGCTGGAGCTGATTATTACTACCGCGACAATTATGTTTTTTATCACAAAAACTGGAGAGAAAGTGTTGCATGTAAAGTTGCTGGCTTTCTGTCTACTCTATCCAGTGAAACATCAAAACTTTTTATTCTGCTCATCACTCTCGATAGATTTTTAGTCATCAAGTTTCCATTTGGTCAAATAAAGTTGTCTAAAGTCAGCACACGTATAGCCATACTTTTATCCTGGTGTTTAGGTTTCACACTTTCACTAATTCCAACTGTGTCTATGTTTGAAATATATTCTTCAAATGCCATGTGTCTTGGCCTACCTTTGACAAATCAGCAACTCAAAGGCAGGGAGGACTCTATTGGCGTGTTCATCGTGCTGAATTTCTTCACGTTTCTCATCATTGCATGTGGTCAGATAGCGATCTTTCGTGCCATGTCACAGAATAGAATTACTATGACAGCTACAACCGCTTCAACCTCACGGCAGGTAGAAGACATACTCGTGGCCAAACAGCTGTCTCTTGTGGTTCTATCAGATTTTCTCTGCTGGTTTCCTGTAGGGGTCATGGGATTATTGTCACTTAGTGGTCACGAGATCAGCAATGATGTTTACGCTTGGACAACAGTGCTCGTCCTTCCTATAAACTCTGCTGTTAACCCTCTTCTCTACACCATCCCGGCCCTAATGGTCAAATGGAAAAAGTTTACCGTAAAATCTCGCGTATAATACGCCCTCGTGTATAATACGCATTCTTGATTTAGCCCAAAATTTTCTGGTAAAATGGAAATTCGTGTATAATACACACCATAATTTTTCAAGATTTTATTTTATGAACCATTTGTTAAAAAACTGAAAGAAGATGGAAGATGCTGCGCGATAGCAGTTCTTCGATGAACTGAAAGACCATGTCACTTCATAAAACGAACTGCCCATCCATATGACGCTTTAAATGCTGTTGTGCCTGTACGAGATTTTTTAAATTCCAGAGCTTTGAGTCGGATTTCAATGCATGATGCCTTGTTGCCTTCTATCCACTACCCACTCCAATAATGTTTTTTTCTAGGTCTGGAAGATCTGGTGGTGACACTCGATTCGCCTTTTTCTTATTTGGCAACACTTGCAGCGCCTCTTTGTTTTTTTCGCCATAATCGAATGTTACACTCGTTAATGGAAAAATGTCGACTTGCTGCCCGATTGCCGTTAGATTCTGCATATTTTACCACTAAGAGCTTTTCTGCTACAGTACAACATTTTCTCGAATTCATTTTTAGGGCTCAAAATAATCATATGATAAAACTTCACAACCAAGCTTAATATCAAAACAGATTGAGACCAGGAGTGCGAAATGCGTTTTGCAACAATGTCTGACACATAAGAAAACACAAGGCACATTCAATTTTGCGCCATTTTCACTGTCAAATTGTGACAAAAACTTGACAGATTTTCCAATGTAGGTTACTTTCGATATCGAAAATTACGTATTTTTTAGTACTCGCGTATAATACGCACCCGAGTTTTAGCGGGCAAAAATGAATAAAAATTGTGCGTATTATACGCGAGATTTTACGGTAAGTATGGCAAACGAACGCGCCATTAAAATATACACATTTCAATGTCAAATTTACCAGGTGACAATTTTATAAAGTGACAACCTAAACAAAGAATCCAGTACTGGCGCGTATGTTCTCATAAGATATTTTCATTTCAAGAGAAATCTTTACAAATAGTACTTAAGTTGTTTGAAGACAAATAGTATTTTCCTTAATGGAATAGACAACTGTACATCAGTAAAAGTAGATTCAGATCAAACAAAATTTATGTGGCATGTTTTTTGTAGATGCATAAATATGTAAAGAAATACTTCTTCTTCTTCTTTGATCCTTAGCCATCGAACGTCAAAGCAGTCAGTGGCCATCACGCATAGTAGCGTCTTGTAGGGCAACAACAAATTGATTCCACTTTGCTCGGTAGGTGGACATCCTTCGCACAGTGCCCCACTTTGTGGTTCATTCTTTGCATCTCAGCCTCCACAGTCCTCCGCCAGGTTGTTTTTGGTCGGCCTCTCTTTCGTTTTCCTTCAGGGGTCTATAGCATAGCTGTTCTTGTGATGGCACCGGGGTCTCTTCTGAGGACATGACCAACCCAGCTCCAGCGTCTGCCAGCTATGATGGTGTGCATGTCCTCTTGCTTGCTCCGAGTAAGCAGATCTTTGTTGGTGATGGTATTCCGCCAAAAGATTCGGAGAATATTTCTTAGGCATGTTGTGTGAAAAGAGGACAATTTCGACATTTCCTACTCTGTAACTCTCCAGCTCTCCGCGCCACAGAGAAGCACAGAAAGCATACAGCTCTGATATAATCCTAATTTTGTGCTTGTGCTGTACTGAGAGGACTTCCAGATGTTGTTTAGACTAAAAAAGGCTGTTCTTGCTTTGTTCATTCTGTTGTTGATGTCTTTGCTTGCTCCGCCGTCTGGTGTTACTATGCATCATAGGTATGTGAAGGTGCCTGCCTGTTCCAGTTGCTGATTCCTTACTGATATGGGCTCAGGGCTGCTCACATTGAGCATCATGACCTCTGTCGTCTTTAGATTGATGTTTAAGCCCACCTGCTGGCTATACTTATTAAGTCTATTCGTTTTTTTTTCATGGATGTGTTGATCTGAATGTGCTAGTAGTGCAATGTCATCTGCATTTTCCAGATATTCCAATGTAGAAAATGTATTCCATCTTATTCCTCTTGGACTACCCTCTGTTGTCTGGCGCATCACCCAGTCTTTGACTGTTAAAAAAAGAGTGGTTGATAAGGGGTATCCCTGTCGTACTTCTGTCTTCACCTCAAAGGTTAGGTTGCTCTGCCCAACACTACACGTAAAGTTGGCAAAGAGGCTTGTTATGATTGACACTATGCAGCTTGGAATTCCATAAGCCCTAGGTATTTTCCATAAACTGTCCCTATGTATACTGTCAAAAGTCTTTTAAAAATCAACGAAATTAATGTACAGCTGTCTTTGCCATTCTGAGCACTGCTCTATAATGTTCCTGATAGTACATATATGATCTGCACATCTTCTGTTGTTTCTAAATCCTGCTTGTTCTTTCTTCCTGTGATGATTTCTTCTTTTCGTGGAATGTCTGTATTAACATTTTCAGCCTCAGGAACATTCAATTGTGTCTCTGGTGGTTCCCTGTTCAGAGTTTCCCTGAAATGCTCTGCCCATCTTGTTTCCTGTCGCTCTGCTGTTGTGAGGAGATTTCCTTGCTTATCTCTTACTAATGTAATATTGTTTGCAACTCGTTTTCGGCTGATGATTTTAGTTATTTTGTACCGAACGCAGAAGAAGAAGAAGAAGAAGTTATTTTGTAGACTGTGATTTGTTCATTTCTCAGTGCTGCCTCTTCTGCTTGTCTTGCAAGATCGTCTAGGAAATTCAATTTGTTGGCTCGGGTTTGGCGTTTAACTTCCTTGTCCAGCTGTCTGTACTGTTCGCTATATAGTTGCTTTAACCTTCGGGCTTCGCTTCTGTTTTCTTTCTTTACATTTCCTTTCTAACCTTTATGGTGTTTAATGTTTCTGGTGTTATACAGTCTTGCTTCTTCCTTTCAAGGAATCCCAAGCATGATTTGCTGCTTTCCTTATGTATTGTTGAAATGGTGTTGAATTTCTGGTCTATATCATCAGTAAATGTCTTTTCCTGACTTTCCGCAAATTGATATCGCTTCTTTATATCAGCTGCAAAAGCTTTTTTGGTAAGGGAGTCCTTCAGTTTGCTGATGTCAAACCTTTTCTGTGTAGTTACAGTTGGTGCAGCAGTTCAGAGTTTTACTTTCAGTTTTGCTACTACTTAAAGTGATCACTTCCCACATCCACACCTCTTCTTACCTTCACATCTTGTAATGCATGTCTCCATCTACCATTAATCATAATGTGGTCTAATTCGTTTCTGTCCCGACAACTTGGGGATTCCCATGTTAATTTGTGAATTTCTTTGTGTGGGAAAAGTGTTCCTCCAATGACCAGGTTGTTAATGCTATAGAAAAGTATTAATTTATCCCCTTTTCCGTTTCCTGTTCCGCTGCCGCATGTCCCCATTACTCTTTCATTATATGTATCGTGTGTTCCAACTTTCGCATTGAGGTCTCCCATTACTACGATAAGATCATATCTAGGTGTGTCTTCCATTCCTTTCTGCAGTTGTTGATAGAATTTATCCTTGACATCATCGCTGTCATTCGAGGTGCGTAGCAATGTATTATTGCAGTGTTTGTGAATCTCCCTCTCAATCTTATTTTTATCAGTCTGTTGTTGATGGGTTTCCATTCCAGTAATGTCTTTTTTAGTCCTTCCTGTAGAATAATGGCTATACCTTTATTGTGCTGTCCATCCTCTCTTCCAGAGTAAAGTACTTTTCCCCCTGTTGCTGTTTTAACTTTTATTGCCTCTGTCCATCTGCTCTCGATTATCCCTAGAATGTGTAATCTATAGTTTCTAATTTCTGCTGTGACCTGTTTTAGTTTACCCGTCTCGTTCATTGTCCTGACATTCCAAAATCCTATTCTTGTTTCACGTTTTGCGGTCAGGACGTCCGTTTTCGTGTCGGTGTTTCCTTTCGGATTTTACCCACTGATAATCATACGAACCTCAGCCTCCTGATGTTCGTCCCGCAGCAAAGTTTGTTCATTTGTTGTCGTTTCCGTAACTTCATTTCTTTTTACATAGACAGGGGTGTCAGCCCTAGCTAAAATGCCCGACCTGGAGGACCAGGGTGTCTGCTTTAGTCTGACCCCTGCCCGCGCAAACCTGTCCAGCTTAGTAGAACCTTCCAGGAGTAAAACTCCAACTGGCATAGCACTGGGGGTAATCAGGGTAGGCAAGGCGTCATACTGCGACAAGGTATAGACACTGGTGATGCCAGGTAAAGAAATACATACATTCAAAATTAAAATGGAATGAAATGAGTTTTACACATTAACAGGAAGCGCGTAACGTTTCGGATTTAACACATTTTACAGGAAGCACGTAACGTTTCGGGTTTCATACTTCATCAACCATAGTTACAAACAGGTAATAAGGACAACAATTAAAGACATGTCAAGGAAACATACTACAGCCATTGCAAATTCGTAACAGAATGAGAGACAAAGCACAGATAAGAAAGCTAATTTAATCAGATAAAAAATAAAACAATACAGGCTTTGCACGGAAAAATAGCACAGATAAAGCATGAAACATACAAAACAAAAAGAAACTAAATACAGTAGAACTCCATTTATCCGAACCCCATGGGACCGAGCATCGTTCGGATAATCAAATGTTCGGATAATTAGATTACATGATGTATCGAGTACATGTACACATATTTCTAAAAATAATTAACAATCACAAGGAAAATACACTATAAAACATATTTACTTGTACTGTAATAATAATACCCACACTGTATTAGATCACTGTATCACCAAAATCTTTCATTACACTGCAGTGCATGTACTACTTGTATTAATTATTTTTGTTAAGAAAGAGAAATGTTTTCAAAATAACATTACAAACAATTCAAAACCAGGCGCAACTTACGTATACATGTACTTGCACAGATGTAGCCCACTATTTAAAATAATGAGGAATCCTCTTTTGCTCCAAACTGGATAGTCTGCTTTTGGCTGCTAAGTCCCGCATTCTCTTCAACAGCAGAAGCTGTGTAGGACAGCTGTCATCTTCTTGCTCGTACCAAGCCATCGATGTTTCTAGTGCCATAAAGGCCTCTTCAGGACTTGGTCGACGTTTTGGGTTTTCTTCATAATCTACAAGTACATCATGTACTTCTGAGGAGTCTTCATCATCGGTCACTACATGTATTTGGTTTTCTTCTTGCACAAAAGACAAAATTTCTTCGTCATTCAAAAAACTGAAAACCAGAATCATTATCATCTTCTAGCCACATGTGTGCATCATCTTTGTCACAGTCCGAAAATCCGGGCATTGCTTGAAACAGTTCCACAACTTCATTTATACAATCATCATTTGTGTCCACTGCAGTAGTTTCATTTCCTCCTTTTTTCCCAAGCAATCTATTCCAAGCCTTGTTGAGATTATCTTGTGACAGGGTGGTCCAAGCATCAGCTTACATATAGCAGCAGTCTTTGAGATTAAGCTTTTTTTGAAAACGCCACCACACTTTCTTCATCTTCAGCCAACAATAAACGACGCAGGACTTCCTTCTTGTACATCTTTTTAAGCTTTGCTATAACACCCTGATCCATTGGTTGAATCAGTGCTGTTACATTGGGAAGCAGAAAAATTACTTTAAAATTTGCATCAACTGCATTCAATGTATCCGTCTCTGGATGAGATGGTGCATTGTCCAGTAGAAGAATTACTTTTCCAGTTTTCTTTTCTTGTTCTTTCAACCTCTTCACATTTGGGATGAACTGATTTGTATACCAATCAAGAAATATTTCACTATTCATCCAAGCACTCTTCTGTGCTTTGTAGCACAATGGGAGACATGTCACATTCTTTAAACAACGTGTTTTTTTGGCTTTGCCGATCATTAGCACCGGTAAACGATGACTTCCACTGGCATTCGCGGCTACCAAAATTGTTACTCTCTCTTTGCACATTTAAACCCAGGGGCAGCTGCTTCGCGCTGAGATGCAAGTGATTTTTGAGGCAATGATTTCCAGTATAAGCCAGTCTCATCGGCATTATACACATCATCGAGTAAATAACCTTCTTCTTCCAAAAAAGCCAAGAATGTTTCTTTAAAATTTTCAGCGGCAGTTGCATCGCTAGATGAAGATTCCCCTTGAATCTCCAATTCTCGTATGCCATGACGAGATTTAAAGTTTCTTAACCATCCCTGGCTAGCCTTAAAGTCAGGAGGACCGTCAAGTTGACTGTTGAACTGAAGTGCCTTTTCACACAATAGAGAGCCAGAGATAGGTTCCCCTTTGCTTCTTCTTTGCACAAACCATATATACAAAGCCTCTTCCAATTTCAAATCTTTCGCATTTCTCATGGTTTTATGTTTCTTCGACCCATTTTCACTATCCAATTTCGATGCAAAACTCATAATTTTATCCTTGTTACTTTTGATGTCAGAGACGGTAGCTTTCTCAACGTTGAAAATCCTCGCAAATGAAGCCACAGTTTCACCTTTTCCTAGTCTCTTGATAATTTCTGTTTTCGTTTCAATTGACAAAACATTGCGGTTCCTTTTATATGCTTTAGGCCTACTGGAAGATGCCAGGTCGCACAGAGAAATACGTGTACACCAAAATTATTCTGCTGTAGTAGCAGACACAATTATTTTAAGTTGAACTGTCTGTTTAGCCAGTGTTCTGCCTAGAACTCACACGTACACTGGATTGGTAAACCAGATATTAACGGACTTTATGATCTAACTGACTTCATGTACGTAAGCGACCGTCCATTAGCCCATCTCATTGTCTACAAATTGTTCGCACACATTTGAAGCTTGCCGCATCAAAAGATTCAGAACTGTAGTCTAACGTGACTGGTGGAGACTGATTTTTTTTTTTTCTGGAAAAAGTGTTCGGATAATTGGATGTTCGGATAATTGGGGTTCGGATAAATGGAGTTCTACTGTATACAGGTAGTTCTCAGTTTTACGCGTATTTTATTTTCGTGATACCGAACCTACGCCCATCAACTTTAAGGCATTTTCTTCACACGCCAAACTCGAAGTTACGTGATAGAATATTCAGACTTTTTTTATGGAACATTTTTTTAATCTGCGCCAACTGGAGTGGGAGAACAAGATAACGTAAGTTTGAATGTTTCTTTGGAGAACATTCACTATTAAAGTTGCACTTTCGCTAATCAAGACTGCATGAGATAAAGTCCTACGCCGATGCATGAGTGGTGTTCACAAAAAGCTGTAATCTCAATTATTTCATGGCTTTGAAGGCTCTTGCGTTGATGACAATATTATCACTGTAGCGAGAGGTTTAGATGTTATGACTTACAGATATCCTGGACAAATAGATGTATCAGAGGATACCAGGATAGTGCCAGACAAGAGACTGGTCTTATAAGTAATACCCCCTTCTCTGAAAAGAGCAAGGGTGTATAGACATCAAAGTGGAGTCAAGCTATGTAAGTTCCCAGAGAAGATGATGATGATGTACTCTGAGTCCCTAACTGCTACCTCTCGAGATCCCACAAAGATTAATGATTAATTGTTGTTGTTATGTTTTGACTAGTTGTCTAGGGGTAATTTAAATACAATATGTAATAAATTCCAACACAGAACTTTAAACTTAATAAAAATTATCAAGCAAGTCTGAATGAAATTATTTACAATTTAATTGTCCTGCACCGTAATATGTTTTCGGGCAGGAATGATCAAAAGAAGTGAAATGATATTTACAGATCAAAATAAATAAACTGGAAATTCTTTTCCATATTGATAATGTTCCAAGGAATAAACTAAAATACACTTTCTGTTCTTCTTGATGTTAACTTCAATATACTGTTCTGTAGGTTTTTAATAAGATAATCAATGTCCTATCTAGTTTTCGTCCTTGAGAGTGTTATTTGGTGTACGTTTTAATTGTGGTATTAAGCTGGATGGGTTGTTTCGTGGACCTTAATTACCACTCATCTTGCTATGCTTCTGATCTTTCTTCACAAGACAGGTCTCCACAACTTGCCGCGTTTGGTTAAGAATTAGGGAATACAGCTCAAATTTTATGCAGAGCTTTCGTCTCCAACAGTCTTCTTCCAGAATAGATGCAGCTTCAATGGTACGGTCGAGACAGAACCTGGAATAAAGGATAACCCTTTCCCTATAGGTATATGCATCAATCCACATACACATATACAACATCACAACTTACTCCCTCTGGTCTGGTGCTAACAGGTTGCACAGGACATATAACTTCTTTTACTACAGCAATTTTTATGTGAATATTCTGTTTCCATGCTTATTCTATGATAGAGTCCTTAGCCCATGATTGGCTTCCATACTATGATTTGGTTAAGTACATAATCATAAGTGACAACTTGATTGCTTCATGCCAACAATTCCTTTACTCCTATCTTATGTGCATGATCAATGTAAAACTCCAGGAGAAAATACTCAATCAAACACACTAACAGACTTACAATGCTCACTTGTGCCATAATTTGCAAATATCTTATACTGTTTCCATTTCTGGCCTGTCGTTTTTAAAACTACACACTTTTACAACTGGGCCAATATGGCAGCACAAGTACTGGTTTTACTTTCTACACATTTCCGAACACACACTCAGGAATACACAAGTCGTGTAATTAATATTATATACATATCTTTCTTACCATCAAGCAAACAATACATAGGCTGAACCAGCCCTCAAAGGCAATCTTAAAGCCACTTTCATGTCAGATCGGCAAAGGAATCTGCGTGTACTGTGCTCTAGGTTCAAACCGCTTGGTACTGTTTTTTTAAATTGTGGCAAAACTTCCTAGGTCTCCGGTCTATTCATAGCGATAGGACTGGCCAATCAGAGCACAGTCCAACATATTTTAAAGAATCTTACTTTAAACGTTTCTACAGCTTGCCTGTACAAAGTGAAAAATCTTATTTAATTTATGTTACAGTTATTAAGGGACCGATTTTAATTATTTAAAGTGATAATAAACCGGCCAATTTATCTCTATCGTTCTATATGTATATTCATTAGCAATTTCCTTGCATTTCACTCTAGGGAATTTTTAAGTAATTAAATCGGGTGTTACCCTGATGTAACAATATTACTCAAATAAATTTTTCTCTTAATTGACTTATTTTTATGAGGCCTTATTTGTACCTATTTTAAAGTAATATATCAGATGTTTTACTAACTATGTATTTATTGTTATTTATCGCTATTATTAGAGAAATAAAATAACTCCTTCCCGTCAAAAACACAGATGAGGTTATTTCTGCTTAATCTAAAAGGTTTCTTTATAGACACTAGAAAAGAAGCTTTCTGATTGGTTCTTTTATTTGGACCTTTTTACCCTAGATTTTTTAGAGCGGAATATATGATCGTGTTGTGTATTCAGATTCAAATCATGACATATCTCCCCCGTTAAAACGCGTGAACCAGTAGTGAAGCTTTCACATCTGTATTCACAAACACGTCATCTTAGCTAAATACATTTTTCTCCGCCTTAATATTATCCTGGTTTCCTGCAGGTGGGTCTATTCAAGTAGGCACTACTCAAGAAATCTGCCTCAGCCCTCTGCAATACAGAGATAATTCCTCATGTTATGTTAAAAAAAACAGCACAGGTGCTACTGCCTGTCAAATGCTGATTATCAATCAAAGTTCACCATTACTCTTCTCTGAGTCTGCTCAATGACATGTACAGAGGGTTTTAGATGTTCCTCAAAGTTCCAATATTTATGAGGAGGAGATATATAAAATTGGTGATAGCTGAGTTAGGTAAGGGATCCAGTAATTTCCTTATCATCCTGGTTAAAACACTCGGAGTAATTTCCAATCCAAAAGCATCATATGAAATCAATGTGCCCCTCAGAAGGGATCACAGCCACCAATTGGTCTGAGCTCAGGCTTGAATGGAATCTGGTATTACTCATTACTAATATTCATGTGTAACTCTTTAATTTCCTGCAATTCAGGTAGAGTCCATATTCACCAGCTGTTTTCTCAGCCTAACGTCACAGGTGATATCATAATATTATATATGGAGAAATGAATTTTCCTGCTACAGGAAATCAATTCTCCCGTCAGCCTTGCTATAATATATGTAATCTTAATTCAATGTCCGTACAATACTTCCAATGGACTGTGTATAGGGCCGGCCAACTACCACCGTCACCGGTGCCCTCATAATGCTAAGTTAATAGCCATATGTTGAGGTGAGCTGAACATTAGGCCAATAGGCCAAACGCCAACTCCCAACTTTTCTGGGGGAATCCCTCAGTTTCGGTTTCAAATTGGACTGATAACCGACTCTAATTTTAGCCAGTTCCAAGAAATCCGGATAACGTTGTGTCGGGTGGGACTGGTCTGTGTTTACTCTGCGTACCATACGTAGATTTGCCATAGTCACTGGGTTATTTGAAGACTGGGTGTGAAAAAATACCATCTTATCCACGACGTCTACCTTATTATTTTTAATTTCAGGCCTATGTTTGCCACAATGCTTTTCTAGGTCCTGATTATTTTCTCCACTTGGAGAGTTTTCCTTGTTACACTGATCACAGGCCTCCAAAGATTTTGCAATGTCTGCAGCTACGCCTGGCCAATAGAATTTTACAGATGTCTGTCGACAAGTGGTACCAATCTTCTGATGTCCACCGTCTGGTACAACATGTGCTTGTGCCATAACTTTGTCCCTATATGAAGCTGGCAGTACTAACTGTCCATGCCCTTTTTGTTTTGCTCCAGCTTTCCTGTAGAGCAAACCATCCTTCAAATAAAATTGTCCTTTCTTAGGGGTGTTATGGCTTTTTGGCAATTTGCCAAAGCAAGGTTTTAATGTTTTATCTTTTGCCTGGGCCTTTCTCATCTGTTTAGGATGAATATTAAGTGGTGTTTCCTCCTCCTTAGGACTTGACCTGGTCTGGAGCATTGCCATGATCCCAGGTTTGCTTGGGTTCCCTAAGAAAACAAATCTTTTTCCTAACACCAGCGGGTAATTAGGATCATCACACACTGCTGCACTGATCACTCCTTCCACGTACCTAGTTTTGACATTGATATTGTCTACGGGAAGTGTCGTGGTGGCTGTTCCTTTTAATGGCCCTTGTATCTCCACTTTGTCTGTGGTATACTGGTCAGGGTGCACCAGGGTTGCACTCACAACTGAGTCATATTCCAATCCTGAATCGTAAAGGCACTTGACTTTCGAAACATTACATACTACTTCTTCACAGATGGGGGATGATGGAGGTTTGTCTGACTGCCTGTCAGGTCCTTCCCTTCCTTGTCCACTGTTAGCATGCATGCAGCGTGATATGAAGGAACTTTCCTACCACATTCAATTGTATTATGATTGTTCATGCTACATATTTTACCCCATTTTCCTTCTGGTATGTAGGGTTTCTTTTCTTGAATCTGATGGTTTCTGTCTCTTTGATCATATTAGGCCTGTCATAATTTTGTTTGAATCTATGTGGTTGATCCCTATTATTATACTCATGTTGGTCTTGTGGGGGTTTATTACTATCTACTTGTTTCTTCCTGATACCAGCTACTTCTTTCTGAGCTGCTAGATATCTCTCAGCCACAGTGAGAATCTGCCCAACCTCTCTGCACCTTGTTCCATGAGAAATTTTCTCATGTCTGGAGGCATGGACTCTCTTACCTGCTCCATCATGACCATTTCTTTTAGGTCCTGGGTTTTCCCCAGAGCAGTCCATTTCTCCAAGTAGGTTTCTAATCTCGCAGAGAATTGGTGGTAAGTCTCTCCAGATAGAAGCTTGGTAGTTCTAAATTTCTTTTTTTTTTTCGTACGCCCGCTAATACTCGAGGCGAAATCTCAGGTTATTTTTAATGTACAACCTGACATTGATTTTTACGTGAGTATCCTATTTTCATGTACAGAGACAAGTGTCCCTCGCAATTAAGGCAGATACTCGCTGTTTTCGGAGGTACCCATTAGAGCTGGGTCGGCCCAGGAGCCGCCAGTCCCTGGTCGACGACACTCCTTCAAATGTACTCGCCAGGTCTCGAGTTAATCCATTCCAAATCCCGGTCGACGAAAAATCCTCAAATGCCGTCGCCCGGGTTTGATCATGAATCACCCGGTCGCCAGAGCGGTTTCTTTCTATAAAATTCTGCATTTTTTTCATATCTCACTAACAAGGCTTGTTTTAAGAGTTCATAATCTTCTTGGTCTTCTCTACTCAATTTGGAGAAAACTTTATAAGAAGTTCCTCTCAGCCCCTGTGATAATTTTAGGCTCCACTTCTCCTTTTCTAGGCCATAGTTAGTAGCTAGTCTCTCATACCTACTCAAAAATGATTCAGTATCATCTTCCTTCTCTACAAATGGGTCTAAGTGGAAATTCATGGCTGAATTTGAATCACCCTGACTGGCACTAATATCAGAGGTAGTTGGGCTGCTTCCATTTACTGCAACATGTCCTTGAAGTTCCAGCTCTTTCAGCCTAAACTCATGTTCTCTTTGCAATCTCTTTTCCTCTGCCTACATTTGTAATCTCTTTTCCTCTTTATCAGCATCCATTTGTAATCTCATTTCTTCTTTATCAGCCTCCATTTGTAATCTCTTTTCCTCTGCCTGCATTTGTAATCTCTTTTCCTCTGCCTGCATTTGTAATCTCTTTTCCTCTGCCTGCATTTGTAATCTCTTTTCCTGTCTATCAGCTTATAATTTTGTAGCCTCCCTATTAGCTTCTAACCGTAATCTTCTCTCTGTTTCTAACCTCTTATCTTCTCTATCCCGTTCTATAAATTTATCACATTCAGTAGTAACATATTTAATCAAATCCTAAGCACTCATGCCAAGTTCTTTTGCCGACTGCACTGTAGCAGACCTAAATTTGGCCAAGTCTGCCATTCTCTTGCACTCTTATACAAAATTTAACAAATATGATATCACCACAGTAAATACTAACTTAATTAATTATATTCACTGAAAGCTCATCCAGTCACCACAATTAGATTAGTTTTATTATTAGACATTCTATGTCTTCTATTACTTTTACTATTATTATCTACAGTAAAAGCCCCAGGGTATAATTGGAAAAATCACGGGCGAGCCCTCAATATGTAGCGAGAGGTTTGGATGTTATGACTTACAGATATCCTGGACAAATAGGTGTATCAGAGGATACCAGGACAGTGCCAGACAAGAGACTGGTCTTATAAGTAATACCCCCTTCTCTGAAAAGAGCAAGGGTGTATAGACATCAAAGAGGGGTAAAGCTATGTAAGTTCCCAGAGAAGATGATGATGATGTACCCTGAGTCCCTAACTGCTACCTCTCGAGATCCCACAAAGATTAATGATTAATTGTTGTTGTTATGTTTTGACTAGTTGTCTAGGGGTAATTTAAATACAATATGTAATAAATTCCAACACAGAACTTTAAACTTAATAAAAATTATCAAGCAAGTCGGAATGAAATTATTTACAATTTAATTGTCCTGCACCGTAATATGTTTTCGGGCAGGAATGATCAAAAGAAGTGAAATGATATTTACAGATCAAAATAAATAAACTGGAAATTCTTTTCCATATTGATAATGTTCCACGGAATAAACTAAAATACACTTTCTGTTCTTCTTGATGTTAACTTCAATATACTGTTCTGTATGTTTTTAATAAGATAATCAATGTCCTATCTAGTTTTCGTCCTTGAGAGTGTTATTTGGTGTACGTTTTAATTGTGGTATTAAGCTGGATGGGTTGTTTCGTGGACCTTAATGACCACTCATCTTGCTATGCTGCTGATCTTTCTTCACAAGACAGGTCTCCACAACTTGCCGCGTCTGGTTAAGAATTAGGGAGTACAGCTCAAATTTTATGCAGAGCTTTCGTCTTCAACAGTCTTCTTCCAGAATAGATGCAGCTTCAATGGTACGGTCGAGACAGAACCTGGAATAAAGGATAACCCTTTCCCTATAGGTATATGCATCAATCCACATACACATATATAACATCACAACTTACTCCCTCTGGTCTGGTGCTAACAGGTTGCACAGGACATATAACTTATATTCCTACAGTCCTTTTCATGTGAATATTCTTTTTCCATGCTTATTCTATGATAGAGTCCTTAGCCCATGATTGCCTTCCATACCAAGATTTGGTTAAGTACATAATCATAAGTGACAACTTGATTGCTTCATGCCAACAATTCCTGTACTCCTATCTTATGAGCATTATCAATGTGTAACTCCAAGAGAAAATACTCAATCAAACACACTAACAGACTTACAATGCTCACTTGTGCCATAATTTGCAAATATCTTATACTGTTTCCATTTCTGGCCTGTCGTATTTAAAACTACACACTTTTACAACTGGGCCAATATGGCAGCACAAGTACTGGTTTTACTTTCTACACATTTCCGAACACACACTCAGGAATATGCAAGTCATGTAATTAATATTACATACATATCTTTCTTACCATCAAGCAAACAATACATAGGCTGAACCAGCCCTCAAAGGCAATCTCAAAGCCGCTTTCATGTCAGTTCGGCAAAGGAATCTGCATGTACTGTGCTCTAGGTTCAAACCGCTTGGTACTGTTTTTTTTTAAATTGTGGCAAAACTTCCTAGGTCTCCGGTCTATTCATAGCGATAGGACTGGCCAATCAGAGCATAGTCCAACATATTTTAAAGAATCTTACTTTAAACGTTTCTACAGCTTGCTTGTACAAAGTGAATAATCTTATTTAATTAATATTACAGTTATTAATTCGCCGATTTTAATTATTTAAAGTGATAATAAACCGTCCAATTTATCTCTATCGTTCTATATGTATATTCATTAGCTATTTCCTTGCATTTCACTCTAGGGAATTTTTAAGTAATTAAATCGGGTGTTACCCTGATAAAACAATATTACAAAAATAAATTGTTCTCTTAGTTGACTTACTTTTATGAGGCCGGATTTGTACCTTTTTATAAAGTAATATATCAGATGTTTTACTAACTATGTATTTATTGTTATTTATCGCTATTATAAGAGAAATAAAATAACTCCTTCCCGTCAAAAACACAGAGGAGGTTCTTTCTGCTTATTCTAAAAAGTTTCTTTATAGACACTAGAAAAGGAGCTTTCTAATTGTTCTTATATTTGGACCTTTTTACCCTAGATTTTTGAGCGCGGAAAATATGATCGTGTTGTGTATTCAGATTCAAATCATGACAATCACGTCTATTAGAGATGATGTCAGAATAATTCTAAGAGCTGGCTTAGATTGAGTTGATAAAAATGACATTGTAAACTTGCTTGAATCTCAGAAAGTAGAGCTGGCAATGAAGAGTTGTTGGCACTGGAGAAGATCACCCCAGAAGACGCAATAACGTGCACCAGTAAGTAAAAATCACCAGGTCGACAACTTACAGTGAAACGGTTAAATGAGGCCTTACAACTTCTTGAATCCCTCATTTTCATATTTGAAGACGATGATTCTAACGTACATAGGAGCTCTATCGTCAGGAGGAAAATTATTGACTGTGCTGCTCCCTACGAATAAATCCTCCGTGAGCAGAGAAAGTCACAAACTCAGCTCTTCTTTAGGAAACACTTCATTGCTGCATCGCATGCTTTTTATTCATATGACTTACCACGTTACTTCTCGTTAAATACGAAGTTGATGAGAATAAAGATGATAAAGGTCCATCCCCAGTCAATGTTTTTTTCTGTTCTTGTTCATGTACTTAAAATAAATGGTAAAAATAAATGTAAACTGTTTATTTGTACCTGTATTTATTTCTACCACTATGTACGACATTGGTTCCACTTTACTTTAAATATTTTTGAATGAGAAATTCCTGTTTCATTTTAGCTATTTCTGTTTATACGAGGGTAAGCAAAGAATTGCCTGTATCAATACAAGAAATTCATCACTTATAAAAATCAATTGTTGGAAATGAAATAACAAAACAAGAAGTCCTGCTACATTAATACTTTTTCTAGGATCCGTAGAAGCTTATAATGGCAAAATAATCTCGCCGATAAGCATGAAGGAAAGTGACATCACAAAAATGCACGGATGGAACACGAAACGAAAGATAGACTTGTATTTTTTTTAAAAAAGTGAAAAATCGACATATGAACGGAAAAGTCTGAAATGAAGGAAGGATACTGAATAACAGAAGTAAGGCAACATGATGTTGGACATTAAGGCCATCAGGAGAAAGGCAATTCATTTCGAAAAAGAGACGATTCTCTTGAGAAAAATGAGTACGGTGGTCACAAAACCACTAACAAATACCGGTTACCTGAATATCACAGTAACCCCAATGGTCTGCCCCAATAAAATGATGAGTCACAGGTTTAGCTTCCCTAAATGACAAATGAAATTCTTGAATCCACATGTACACGACTCTCTAAAATAAAGTATCATTCGGAAATGAAACAGTTTCAGTTTGAAGCATATACGGTACGGCATGCGGAATAGTGGCAAGTCTGTGTAGCAAAAAGGAAGGACTAGTAGTCACCAAGCGCCTGTGGACGAGAAAGTCCTTGAAATTCGTATTCATACTATTTATCACCAGAGCGACACGACGGAACAACTCTCGGGTAACAGGATCAGACTTGAGAATAGGCAGATGAAGAAATAGAGTTTTGTCACCGCTAAACAGTGAGGATGGAACGGTAGAACAAATTTTAATCTGTCAGATGTGGCAGAAGGTTTCATAGTGATAATAAGCAAAGAGGAAAATACGAGACCCACGGATAGTAAGTTAGTTGCTTATCCTTTACAGGGCGTGGCAATCAACCCCAGCTTTTATTGGCTGTTTGTGATTTTTCTAGGCATTTTTTTTTCATTCAGTAGTTTGCTATTGCTTTCTGAACGTTACGGCTCTTATACCATTGTTAAAAATCCACACAAAGCGATCTGTTACCAAATCGCCAGAAGCAGGTTTCGAACCTGATATATCTGGAATATGAAACTGCGTTCATATCCATTAGGCCACAGACGACGCCGACGAATAGTAAACAAAAACCAAAATAACTAAGCAGTAGGCACTCGTAATAAAGAAAGATGGAGATAATAGACAACAGATAAATAACAAAACAATAGACGCTCCGGGGATTTGAAGGAGGTTAATTAGAAAATCGCCAAAGTCTTGCTGAGAGAGTTACCTATGTAACGGCATATGCCCATCACTGAAGGTAATTGCGTTTAAGTCAATAATCGAAATTATGGAATACAGGACATGAAAAAATTAAACATTTTCTACAGACACTATTACTTTCAGAACAGTCATTTTCACAAATGTTACAAATATAGGCTGAATAACACACAAGACGAAGGTCGTAGCATTCCCGTCAGGCAGATCATAGAATAAGATGGACTGCGTTCACCACATTGGAGGATCTAGAGTACGCAGACGATATTGCACTACTCTCACGTTCACATTTGCACATCCAAGAAAAACCAGACAGACTGAACAAATACAGCCAACCAGTGAGACTGAACATCAATGTGAAGAAGACAGAAATCGTGACACTTAATGTAATAAATCCAGAGTCCACTAAAATAAGGAAACTAAAAGCTGGAACATCTAGGAAGCATAGTAACATCAGACGACGGAACAAGCAAATACATCTGTAGTGATTTGAATGAAATTTCTGTCAATGTTAGCCACTTGTATTCTGCTATGGCTTGTTCGCTATTTTTGTCTACACCAATATTTCTGTCTTATAACTCCTAATAGCGCTATTTCTGGCTTTGGTCATGTCAGTCTTACGTCGGACAGGCTAAATTCCACCCCTTTACACGTGGACATCGACATCTAGCTAAGGTCCTTTTATTCTGCCTTTCTTGTAAATGGCGGCTAGTTTCTTATTCTTTGACTTACAGAGAACTCTTTGATACAGGGAAGTAGCTTTAACTTTTCATCCTTCCGCCTACGTCTAGAATCTCGAACTCAGGTCGCTCTTAATTAAGACTGCCTACTGTTGCTTCATATTACGTCTTTTCCTGTATCTAAAGTCACCAGGGAAACATTTCCCTCGACCCTTATGTCTTGTTACGTCAGATCCTTGCACTGCAGAAGCCACGCTCAACCACCTGCAGACTTTATCTTACTATTTAAGCGAGATGTCTTTAACACTCAGTACCATTGTTTCAAGAAAATTCTGCCACTGGAAAAAGTGATGTCCTGCATAAGAGCTAAATAGCAGTTGTAGTGCAGGAATGATTCTTTATCCGGTAAGCACACATTTAATTATTTAATACAGTGAGGTGTTAGCTTAATCTAATAGAATAGAGATCCCATGTCACTTTAATTCCTCTTAAAAATATTTTTTTTCCTTAAGGTAAATTTTTCCGTGACTTGGATACCCTGAATTGTATTAAGTGAGTCATTATCCATAATCACTATGTGTTAGCTAGGAGTGGTTACCCTTAAGGCAGAAAATGGGAGCCGGTTATAATATTATTACCCAATTTTCCGCTTAGTTGTGTGTGTAGTTATTGTGTAGAGTTTTTGCTATTTGATTTGCATATATATATAT
Organism: Oreohelix idahoensis; assembly: GCA_024509875.1. Classification (NCBI taxonomy): domain Eukaryota; kingdom Metazoa; phylum Mollusca; class Gastropoda; order Stylommatophora; family Oreohelicidae; genus Oreohelix; species Oreohelix idahoensis. The sequence goes on from JAMPIV010011195.1 coordinate 142,576, forward strand.
ATATATATATATATATATATATATATATATATATATATATATATATATATATATATATATATATTGAGTGTAAGCCAAACGCTAAATTTTTGGTAACTCATTCAGAGTTATCCCTACGTGGATGAATATCACTCGGGCCCCATATCATTATCAGCGAAGGTGTGAATACCTAACAGTGGTCTCGCTTTACCCTAGTGTGTGGGACTATGTACGCGTGTGTGTGTGTGTGAATATTTTTAGCCTCAGATCGCCTTGCAATGTAACGCGCTATCAACGCGTGGCTTGTTAATAGAAACCTAGGGCTGGGCAAACAGTGGTAATGATTCCCTTGGCCTAACAGAGCAATGCGGGTTTGTTTTGATTTTGTGAGGGAGAGAAACGGCGAGTGGAAGTGTTTATACTTTGCATGAGTGAGAGAATAAGAGAGGCAGTGCAGGCTACGGGTAGTAATGAGATATTTACTTGCTTGTATATTTTCAGAGCCTTGATCACAAAATTTGTTCGATGCTCCCTGATTTTAATGCTGCAGTCAGTTGGATTACAACTTCCTCGTAATACATAATACACGGCAGTCTACGTCATACTGCCAGTTTTTAGCTATAATGCTGCTTCGTGGATTAATTAACTACAGCCTATTGTTGAAAGTGTCTATCTGTAGCGAGATCAGTGATAAAATCGCCAAATACAGTAATATAAAACCCTTACGCTAAGTAAATTTACCACCCCAAAACCCTGTTTGTTTGCAATCGTCATCGCCCACGCCAGCGATTCGCGCTGGAATTAAAAAGCATTAACGCCAAAGTGAACGATACCAAAACCACTAGCTTTTTCGTTGCGCTGTCCAAAAGATTTAAAAATAACATAAAGCGCGTGTCGTTCTCAAAAAGAGTGATAGAAAAAAGGAGGAATGAAGCCTTGACTGAAGCGTTTTTTAAAATCTATTAATAGCAAGCCATGCGAACGTTGAAGTTAAGGACTTGCTTATGGTAACACACAACGCACATGAGAGGCTAGATTTTGAAAATCAACTAGTGCCTTGACAACCGTTGTTAGGACACATAATTTTTTCCCTTTAAGTTAAGGTTTGAATAAAGTATTTGGACATCTGCAAACGGACGCGATGCAAAACATACCGCCTCGGTCCCTCTCCGTATTGGAAATTAAATGTAACATAAACACGATTGGCGACCGGCTAAACGCATGTTTCAATTCTTAGAACAAGCGAGAGAGAAAAAAAATACAACGGGGGAGGGGATTAACCTGGAGGAAAACTAATACTAGCGTATGCATTGTGAAAATGAAACTAAGTAAAAAACTTGGGCATGGTATCGCAAACGGTGATAATAAACATAGATAATAAATGAAAGAAAGGACAGTTGACGACTGAAATGATAATACTTGGTTATTATATTAATCATTATGATATGTTATCTTGGCGTAGAGGAAAAGTATGGTATTTGAATAACTGAAGAAGAAAATCGAAGATGAAAAATATGATAAAGAGCGAAAAAAAAAACATAAAGGCTAGATGACAGACAGTCGTCTGGTTAATAATTGCTTTCCCCATTAAAATCACTTAGATTTTAACAGAATTAACGTAGAAAATAAAGGCAGAAAGACACACGCCTTGATATCCCCACCCAGCTTTGAAAATCTTGGGGACGTACATTTTTTGAACGTGTATTTTTGAAAAGAGAGTCAAGTCAGCGCACCCTAATTTGATTGGCTTATAGCAGCATAACAAAAGAGGGAATATAACGAGCGTTTGCTAAAGCTTAGTTGCCACTTGAAGAAAAAAACTTTTATAAGAAGTTTATCATCAGACACAAGGTTCATGACCATTGCCTTTGCTGTTCTGGCCGGTGGCGATCTCAGCTTGACCCATTGATCGCCGGTTAACCTATTATTTGTGATTATTTCATTGATTGCGGTAAGATAAATATTATTATTGATATGTGTATGTATTATTAATATGTATATGCATTATGGATGTGTAGAGGCTCACATAGATAGGCGCCAAACCACAACTTTGGGGTGTGCGACATTTGCCATTGTGGAAGCTTAAAACGTCTTAGAAAAGCCAGGCATGCCCAAGTAGGATTATGGAGCAAATGAAAGTCCACATAGTTTGAAAATTGATATATCTATTATTATGACTGTAAGACCAGCAAACCACTGGCTGTCTTCGTCAAGTCACAGTGTTCCACATGACTTGATAAAATAAATATAATTTTATATGAAAGGAATGTATCAAACTGTTGATCTTGAAGATTTCCTGAGTATGAAGCTGTCACAAAACAATATAGGGACGAAAGCTAATTTGTTTAGCACAGGAAGCTGATTGTAAACTGTTTACTATTGTCAAATTGTTAGATGTGGAGAGAGTATGTATGAAATACTGAGGAGGCCGTAATCCTCTTATTTGCAGGGTTGCATCCCACAACGCTCAGTGTGCCACATAATATTACTGGAGCTGCAGAGTTCTAGGCAAAATTGTTTCTTTGCCGATATACTGAAGCAAGTGTGCTGAAGCAGTCTCAAAATCTCACTGTCGTGACGAATGTACTGGTGTTGAGAGAGTCATCACAGTTCTCTAGGAATTTCAGTTAAGCCAAACCATCTACGGGCTTAATGAGCGTTCAGTTAACATTAACGCTCCACTTTTGCAATAAAACAGTTTATTAAGTGATGAAACAATTCGTCCCTCATAATCGTGACCAGTCCTAGTATCTTGAGCTTCACCAGGGATTTCCATATTAAAACATTGACATATTGACAGTTAAGGACGAGTTGTCCTATAGTCTTAATTAATTATATGTAAATATATTTCATTCCATTTGGGTTTAAACATTCCTGTACCCAAAGAGATTTGTGGTACAGGAAATTAAAAATTGTAACATACTATTCTAACTTTAACCACTGACTTGTTTAATTACTTTTCATTGAGTTAAATTGTGTTTGTTGTCATACACTCACCATTACAGTTTGCATTACCCTAGACACCTAGCCATATTGACACACAGACACCAAATATATAAATTAGACTCAAAATATATCGCAGATTGAGGTCGAAGGGTGGTAGCTATCAGGTACCCTGAGAACATCATCATCAACTATTAGACTCAGGGACTTGCATAGCTGACCTCACTCTGTAGACAAATAATATTGATCTTGTGTAACATCAAAACCCACCACACTATCGCTCCAGCCCATATAGTCTTTCGCCATTGCCATCCAGTCATTTTCGGCAAAACTGTCCGACCAATTAACAGCCAGTTAACTCGAAGTATACGGGCTGCCGACAGAAAGGATTCGTCGGTATCTAATACATGTAAAGCACACATTACTCGTGCGGGTTGGAGTATAGCACACCACATCAATTTCTATTACTTACACGTAAACAGTAGTATTGCGTCCTGGATTATTTACATAATGCACATATTTCTGCCGTAAGCAGTTAATCCTCATCTCAGCTCTCAGCACATACGGGCTGTCGCTTTGGCACCCCAGTTTGTCGGCAACACAGCTCGACCCATTGATAGCCGGTTACATCTGGGTATACTGACATAATGTCCGAGAGGAGTAGTGAGTTGCCAGCACTCGTCACCTGTCTTATACTTCAAGTCTTCATTATCCAGTATAAAAGGGCCCCAGCGCCTATTGCATACTCGCTCGCCAGCAAAAGTCCTTGTTGTTTTGAAAGAAATATAGATCAGTGGGTGCAAGTATTTCTGCACTCGTTTTAATCTCCTTCACCTGCTAGTGTGGCCACCAGCCACAGGAAATTGTGAACGCAAAGGATATATTTCTACGCTGTTAAAGAGAGCTTATCTCCATAGCCTTAGAATACCAAATTTGGTGGAAAAGCGTAGTGTGTTTCTAATTAAGGAGGAACTTACCTACCCGGATTATTTACAATACAGGAGTAGCCATTTCCTCGCGAAACTGGGGGCCTAACCCCTTTAGTTAGATTATCTTGGTAATGAGAAATGTACGGGTGTTGGTGGTTTTATTGAGACGTTTTGCCTGAGAGACTGAGTGAAGTATTTCCCTGTGATTGTGACATATAATCAGTAGCCCATCAGAGCTAGTGGAGTAATTAATTTTTGCTGTTATCGTAGTTTCTTTAATAATTATATTTATATGTTCTAAGCTGTCAGATTTCATTCTATTCTAACTGTCACTTGATGTTCGCTGTTATAGTCCTTACTGTAATAGATTATCCTTTTTTACATGAGAGGAAGGAGAAGGGTATGACATATTAAAACATAGTCTCGAATATGGCTGAGAAGTAGGCCTTAGATATTTGATTATATCTCTCTTCTCTTCAGAAGTTATATCTCTCTCAATATTTTCATTAGTGACTTTAACTTTCTCTACTTTCACATTACCCATTCATATTCTGTCTAAACGTAGACATCCTCCATTTCCATACTCTCGGCAACAGCAGTAACAGAATGAACAAATCCAGAACTGGCTTTACAAATCAAAACAACATTTGGAAATCGTCTATGTACAGTAATAGCACCAAATTAAGATTATACGAGAGGCGAACTTTCTGTACTTGTATGGTGCGGAGCGCTAAAAAGTAACAGAAAAGCAAATGTCCAAATTATCCCATTTCCACACAACTTGCCCATGGACCATTCTTCTACTTTGGCCGAACTCTAACCATTAGCTGCTTATACGGTGCAGTCACAAAGAAATGCACACCATCATTGCGGACAGATGCTGGAACTGGGTTGGTCGTGTCCTCAGAAGAGACCCTAACACCATCACAAACCTGCTATGCTATAGACCCAAGGAAGGACGGCAAAAGAGAGGCAGACCAAAGACAACCTAGCGGAGAACAGTAGAGGCTGAGATGCATAGTAAATGGGCGTGGTCACCGCGACGTTTGGACGGATCTTGCTCAAAACTTTTGAGTGTCTATTTATTTGATTACTTGTTTATTGCCAGGCGGTTTTATTTTTTTCTTTCTACCAGTTTTCCTTATTTGTTTACTTCTGTCTGTAACCCGTTGTTTCTTGAAGTGGCAGAGTCTCATCTTATGTAGATATCTTCTACGTGTCCGCTGCTCCCACAATCCACATCTTTTTTCCTCCAGCTTCGTATTCTACCGGTTCAGCTGTTTATTGTAATTACCTTTCCGCTCCATTAGGAGCAGGGACTTCAACAAATCCATGCCAAGCTTTTCTTATGCTGATCTGTGTATCTTCAATTCCACCTCGATTTTTTTGGTCTCCATCTGTGTTCTTACTCTTGAAGAAACACCACTAAAAGATGTAGAATCTTACACATATCTTGGAAGTAATAATATAGACAACGTTGGAGGGACAGAATAAAAATACAAAAAGCAAGAGGAGTTTTCATTGCATTGAGAAACATATGGAGAATAAGAGAATCAAGTCCAACACGAAAATAAGAATCTTCAACTCAGATGTGAAGCCAGTCCTATTGTATGGCTCTGAGACATGGAGCACAACAAAAACAACAACCAAAAAGCTACAGACTTTTATAAACGGGTTCTTGCGTAGAATAGAAGGACTGAAATGGTATGACAAAGTCACAAATGTGGAATTGATGACAAGAACCAGACAAGTGCCAGTGGAACAAGAGTTGAGAAGAAGGCGCTTGCGATGGATAGGGCACACACTGAGGAAACCTGTTGATAGCGTTACAAGGCAGTCCTTGTTCTGGAATCCACAGGGAAAGAGAGGCAGAGGTAGACCAACAAACACACGGAGAAGAGAACTGGATACAGAGGTGAAAATGATGAGGAAAACATGGAAAAAATTTGAACGGATGGTACAGGACAGGAAGATTTGGCATGTGTTTGTTGAAGGCCAATGCTCCTTGGGGAGCTAAAGGGTATTGATTGATTTTTCTTACTCTGGGAATTTTAGAACACAGACTGTCTCATAATGCCATTAACAAGTTTTATAAAAGTGCGTCCCTTTGTGGCTGGGTAGACGTATCCAGAAATAATGTTGAATGCATAGGCATTTGACAAAGACTTATAAATAAATAAATGGATTAAGTTAACAACATGAAAAATTCACAAGGATTAGATTCTCATTTAATCATACAACTGACACTAACATTGACAAAAGTAGCTTGGTCAATTCGTATAATTAGATCGTTTAAGCTTGTAATAGAAAAGGTTAGTATAACTGACATGTGTGATGCGCAACCAGGTAATTCAATGTGATAAACAACGCACAGGATTGGTACAGCTGACAGCAGTTAATGACTGAAACAAAAATACTGAACAATCTGGACCTGAGAATTTTGGCGCACTTAAAACATGTATACAGCGGTTATAAAAACACAGAGAATTGATGAACCGTTTGAATGACGTTTTATATGTATGGGGAACTGAATTTAACCTATAACTAAAAATACCAAGCATCTATATCTAACATCTGTGCAACAAGCTAAAGATAGGAACTACCGATCAGTGTAACTGTGGCATTGATAAAATGACTGCTGAACATCTGCTTCAAAGATGCCCCTTATATGTGGTACAGAGAGAGTGCATATGGCCGACGCCAGCTCTTTTCTTGGAAAAGCTTTACGGGGATTCAAAAAGCCTCAAACTGACTGCTGCTTTCTTTGAGAACATTCAAGTGGACGTCTGAGAGTGGACGTCTGAGAGTGGACGTCTGAGAGTGGACGAAGAAGAAGAAGTGCATGAGAACTGGACTCATTTTACCTAGGTAAATAAGCGGGACGTGAGAGATTCGGTGTATGTGACAAATTTCAGCCTGGCTGATAAAATATACTGAAGCACATTAAAAACGCACCACTATTATATATACTGATGCCGAGAAGCTGGAAAAAAGAAAGTGTGGGAATGGATTTTCCCCGTGTTTGTCATGAGGTAGAGAGCGAATGTCTGCTGGGATGAAAAGTGCATGATTCAACCCACGGGTTTGTGTACAGACTACATGAAAACAATGAAAGTTACACGTGCAACACGATTCCCAACAGCTATGACCCTGAAAATGTGTACGCGTTGGGGCAGTATACTTGGTATAAAAAGGCCGTTGAGACAAAACACCCAGTACATGTGCTTGAAATGCCACGACTATCTGAAAACGACCGCCAACGAGCCATTGGTATGTTGGAGACCGGAATGAGCTCGCGGGCCATTGCCAGAAGGATGAATTGCCACAACAGCACTATTGTACGTCTCAATGAACGTTACGGAAAAACTGGCAGGGCCCGGGATAGACTTCGGAGTGGCCAACCACGAGTTACTACCCCTGCGTAAGATCGTCATATTGTGCTGAGTCACCTAAAGAATCGTTCTCTCCCGGCAAGTCAAACAGCAAGAGCAATAGTGGGTAGACGTGGGCAAGTCTCTCTCGAATGACAGTCATACGACGACTCAGAGATACAGGCCTTACTGCAAGACGACCTTATGTTGGGCCAAACTTGACTCACAGACATCGTCAGCAGCGCCTGCAATGGGCAGAGCAACATGTCAGATGGACTAGACTGCAGTGGAATGCAGTCCTATTCACAGACGAGAGCAGATTCAACATATCCTTTGCGGATGGACGTATGCGGATTTGGCGACGGCGTAGAGAGCGCTTTGCAGATTGCTGTGTTCGTCAGCACAACCGATTTGGAGGTGGCAGTATTCACATTTGGGGAGGATTCAGTTTTCACCATCGCTTGCCTCTTTACGTCTTCCGTGGAAATGTTAATGCTGTGACATATCGAGATGAGGTTCTTGATGTATTAGTTGCTCCTGCGTTCACAAATTATCCAAACTTGCAGCTTCTCCAGCAGGATAACACACGTGCGCACACCGCATGCATTACGCAGCAATATCTACAGCAGCAGAACATTGTGACTATTGATTGGCTGCCCTATCACCAGACATGTCCCTATATAACATCTGTGGTACGAGCTTGGACGCAGAGTCTACAGGCAAGGTTCTCCAGCTAATCTGCAACAGCTCGAAACTGCTGTTACCCGTGAATGGGACTTGATTCCCCGGAATTTCCTTCAGAGACCTGTGCGTTCCATGCGGAGCCGCTGCCAAGTTTGTTTGCAAGCACACGGTAGACATACCAGATACTGAGGATAGCGTGAATGAATTTTTTTTATTGGTTGCATTTTTGGTTTTCTCCCTTGCCTGCACAGAATGCAATGAATTTCATAACAATCAAATGTACAAATTAATGACCAGCATAGATTCATAGTAAAATGAAGAAAGATTCCAAATATGTAAACTTGTAAACACTTATATTTACATTTCACACTCTGTTCGTAGATTATACAGGTGGTGCGTTTTTAATGTGCTTCAGTATATAATATGTTAACAATTCGAAACCAGTTGATGAAATTTAAAATCTGTCAACAATTAGAAACCAGGCTTATTCAATTTATTATCTGTCAACAATTAGAAACCTGGCTGATGAACAGGCGTCAAAAGAAGGCATATAAAATACCGTGTTCAAAGTTTAGAGATCAGATGGAGAGCAGAAATTTAAAGCGAAGATGTAGAAGGTAAGATTTCGTAAGCCCGCACAAGTAGTATAGTAGGGCGGAAACACACCACATTGTGGTGGCACGCTGTGGTGGCGCGTGACTTTTATATCAGGAAATTGTGGTGGCGCATTGTGGTGGCACGTGACTTTTATATAAAAGAAATTGTGGCGCGTTGTGGTGGTGCGTGGCTTTTATATAAGGAAATGTGGTGACGCAGTGTGGTGGCGTGTGCCTTTTTATATAAGGAAATGTGGTGGAGGAGCGTGGAGGAGGAGAGGTCTTTTTAATATAGTAATATACAAGTTCAATAATTTCAGATGTGTGTAGGTTGTTTGTGTGTTGTTGTTTATACAAAAAAGTTATATATTACAACAATTAGACAATATTTATATTACAACAGTTATATGACAAAACAGTTACACATATATTACAACAGGTAGACATATATTTAGACATATATACATAGGTAACAAAGAATTTAGTTAATATATTTTATTTTTTAAATACTGTTTGTCAAATAACAAGAGCATATATTGGCATTGTACGATATTAGCAGTAACACATAGGATCACATAGTGACATGTACAGTATTTATATGTAACACATATGAATATATATATATATATATATATATATATATATATATATATATTGGAAGACGGGAGGTGTATACTGTATTTATATGTTAACACATATGCTCACATAGTGAGATGTACAATCTTTTTTTTATATTTTATATTGGAAGACGGTTATGTTAGATGGAAAGAGGCGTACAGTTTTTAGGTTACTAAGAGGGTTTTTAAAGCGAGTGGAGCCTTTTTGTGCTGGCGTGGGTGACGACGTATGTTGCTATGTAGCTGGCGGGGTGGGTTAGGGGGTTTTGTGTGTGTGTGACTCAGCAGTGTGATGGTGTGTTTTGGGAGTGAAGTGTTAGAGCCTTGTCTATACTAGGAACAGCATGGGTGGTTGTTGGAGTCGTTCTTGATGGTGCGAATAGAAGACTACCAGTTCTTGATGATAACGCGAATTCAAATAAACTTCAGGTGTAGCAACAAAGGCAGATGGTGAACTGAAGTATACTGTAAGGCGGGTAGCACAATTCAACATATTTATTGACGGAGACAATTAATGTTACAAAACACTTGTTACTAACGTACGACATGGTTATTGACAGTTCCACTTGACAGGATGCATGAATCTCAACTTTCATTCCAATAAATCGTTTAAAATAGTCCATATAATTATCCTTGCAAAGTATACGGTCAAATGTTATATTTCAATCAAATAGTGTTTAAGTAATGAATAATCAGTTCAGATTGTCATGTCGAACTGTTGACCTTATCCAACGACATATGCTATCATGGTCATTTATCAATATTCCTTGGTCATACATAAAAGAAACTCTGTCCTCCTTAGTTTATTTCTTCCATAACATGCTAGGACAGTTTAATAAAGTTAGTCCAGCTATTCTTTCAGCAAAACAATATCGGTTAGGTACTCTCCTTGGATTGACCAAATGCAACAGAATGTTCAGACTTCAGAACAATCAGCCTGTTGAGTCATGCAATTAAGATACTGCTCAAAATCATACAGGAAAGAATAAAAAGTAAAGTAGACAGCGAAATCCAAGAAGAACAGTTTGGTTTTAGACGGAACAGTGGAACAAGGGAGGCAATATTTTGCCTAAGAATATTAGCAGAAAAATATACAGAGGTCCAAAAAAGTATGTATATGTGCTTCATTGACTATAAGAAGGCTTTTGACAGAATCCATCATGAGAAAATAATTGAATGCCTCGAAGACATAGGTATTGATGGAAAAGATATAAGAATACTCAGTAACCTTCATTGGGAGTAAACTGCCACAGTAAGATCGGGAAGGAATTATTCACCATACATAGACATAAAAAGAGGTGTCAGACAAGGTTGTGTGCTGTCCCCCTACCTATTTAATTTAGACACCGAAAAAAAATTCTCAAACAGATACAGGAAATACCAGGACTGAACACCAGTGGAAGTTCAATAAACAACTTTAGATATGCAGATGATACCGTGTTTTTAGTTGAAAGCGAACAGGAGTTACAAGAACTAGTGAAGCAAGTGAACAGTATAAGTCATGAATATGGACTCGACATTAATATTGAGAAAACAAAAACTATGATAATTAGCAAAACAGACGATAAACCCACATTAAAGATAAGCGTAAATGGAAAAATCCTGGAACAAGTCAAGAGCTACGTATATCTTGGTCATATAATAACAGAAGATGGCAGATGTGAAACAGAAACCAAGAAGAGAATAGGAACGGCCAAAGCTACATTCAACAACATGAAACATATACTGACATCCAAACAGTTATCTCACAAATTAAAACTGAGAATCATAAAGTGTTATATATATTCTGCATTTCTGTATGGTGCAGAAACATGGACGATGAATAAGCATTTGGAAGAAAGAATTGAGGCTCTTGAAATGTGGATATATAGAAGAATGGGGCGTATCTCATGGAAAGAGAAGAAAACAAAAAAGGAGGTCCTAGAAAATCTAGGTATGAAAAGAGAACTAATGACAGAGTTCAAAGTTCGGCAGCTAAAATATTTTGGCCGCATAAAAAGGCATAACACCTTGCAGAAGACCATAACAGAAGGAGAGTTGAAGGCAAACGTGCAAGGGGAAGACAGCGCTATAAGTGGGAAGATAACATCAAGAGATGGACGGGAAAGAGTCTATCAGAGTGCACCACCAAGACAAGAGACAGAAGACGTTGGAGATCCATTACAGCCAACCTTCGTTGTAGAGATGGCAACTGATGATGATGATGACTCTCCTTGACTAACCTCTCGGTACATGCCGTGACAGCGATGACGGCACTCCGTAATTCCATATTAAAGATACATTTATAATCAATTCCTCCCGTAGGACTACAATTACGTTTCTTCAGTGATTCATACCGCTCAGCTGATCCATTCATGGAACCCTGGAATGTGGATTCCAGCTAGATACCAGTATGAGTGAAGACATCACGAAGATCTTATAAAACATCGCTTCTTAAAAGGCGTAAACAAGACTTACATTTAAATGAATCGACCATGGCTTCTAATAAGAAGGCAAGTCGCCAACTTCGAATAGATCCCCGATACCAAGGGTATAATAAAACTATTAATCACAACAGACTATCAGTCTGGTTTGTTTCATCACGAGCTACGTCATTCCCTTTCTCGCAGGCAACGCAAAACGCGTTAATTTTCAAAATATCAAAATTGTGCATTCTCGGGCGCAATAAACTAAAATACACACAACAGAGTTGGTGTGTACTTATTTATAACAGTGGCAGGACGACAGATCAATAAGATCTGAGACTACCATATCTGTTAAAGCCTGTTACGGACATTAAATGTACGCAACAGTGGTATTGCTTTTGGTTTGCTTGGTGTTGTTGTATTGGACTGGTAGTGTGTTGGTGTGTTTGTTTATACATATATACATACACTATATATAAAAAATTTTAAAAATCGATAATGACGGAAAATGTTTAAAAAATCGATAATGTTGGATTAGGTTACTAAGATGGTTTTTGAAGCGAGTGGAGTCTTTTTGTGCTGGCGCGGGTGACGACGCATGGGTATGTACATTTTGGGGTGTAGCAGGCGAGTGGGCCAGCATTGAGAGGTGGGAGTGAGGTGTTAGAGACCTGACTATACGAGGACCAACACCGAGAGGTGGTAGTGAAGTGTTAGAGACGTCACTAGCTGTGCCGTTTCGCAACAGTGAAGGTCATACTGTCAATATAATATAAGAACTACCTATCAGTGTAACTATGGCATGGATAAAATGACTGCTGAACATTTGCTTCAAAGTTACCCAAGAAGATTGCAATAATTGGAGAGGAATCACTCTTCTCTCAGTTCCCAGCAAAATACTAGGCAGGATAATTATAAAGAGAATTTCAAAGACATTAGACCACAAACTGAGGAAAGAACAAGCAGGATTTAGAAAGAACAGAAGATGTGTAGATCATATATTCACTCTCAGGAACATTATAGAGCAGTGCTCAGAATGGCAAAGACAGCTTTACATTAATTTCGTTGATTTTGAAAAGGCTTTTGACAGCATACATAGGGACAGTTTATGGAAAATACTGAGGGCTTATGGAATTCCAAGCTGCATAGTGTCAATCATAAAAAGCCTCTATGCCAACTTTTCGTGTAGTGTTGGGCAGAGCAACCTTACCTTTGAGGTGAAGACAGGAGTATGACAGGGATGCCCCTTATCAACCACTCTATTTTTAACAGTCATAGACTGGGTGATGCGCCAGACAACAGAGGGCAGTCCAAGAGGAATAAGATGGACAACATTTTCTACATTGGAAGATCTGGAATATGCAGATGACATTGCACTACTAGCACATTCACATCAACACATCCAGGAAAAAACGGATAGACTTAATAAGTTTAGCCAGCAGGTGGGCTTGAACATCAATTTAAAGAAGTCTGAGGTCATGACACTGAATGTGAGCAACCCTGAGCCCATATCAGTAAGGAATCAGCAACTGGTACAGACAGATACCTTCACATACCTAGGAAGCATAGTAACACCAGACGGCGGGGCAGGCAAAGACATCAACATCAGAATGAATAAGGCAAGAACAACGTTCTTTAGCCTAAACAACATCTGGAAGTCCTCCCAATACAGCACAAGGACAAAATTAAGACTATATCAGAGCTGTGTGCTTTCTGTGCTTCTCTATGGTGCGGAATGCTGGAGAGTTACAGAGAAGGAAATGTCGAAATTGTCCTCTTTTCACACAACATGCCTAAGAAAAATTCACCGAATCTTTTGGCCGAATACCATCACTAACCAAGATCTGCTTACTCGTAGCAAGCAAGAGGACATGCACACCATCATAGCTGGCAGACGCTGGAGCTGGTTTGGCCATGTCCTCAGAAGAGACCCCGATGCCATCACAAGAACAGCTATGCTTTGGACCCCTGAAGAAAAACGAAAGAGAGGACGACCAAAAACCACCTGGCGGAGGACTGTGGAGGCTGAGATGCAAAAAATGAACCAGAGTTGGGGCACTGTACGAAGGATGGCCACCGACCGAGCAAAGTGGAATCAATTTGTTGTTGCCCTACAAGACGCCACTAGGCGTGATGGCTGCTGACTGCTTTGACGGCCGGCGGCTTAGGATCAAAGAAGAAGAAGATAGACACTCAACTACTACTCCGCCCTCACCTTACACTCGTCTCTCGTCATGGCCATATCTCAGCTCTTCACTTATACTCGTTTCTCCTCTTATCTTGCTCCCTAATTCTATAATCACCTTCCTTTCATTCCGCCACTGCATCTACGTTTTCACCCCTTGTTCTGCTGTATGGGCGTTATCGTTTTCCCCAACTCAGCTCACACATAAGTCCTTTTGGACTCTATTCATGTCCTTATACAAATTTGGCCATCGCCTCCCTCTTGTACTTGTACTTATAACTGCTATAAGCAGCTCTTAAAGATTTTCTATTTTTCCATCTTCTTAATCCTGTTCGCTGTCTCATTTCATTTTCTATACTCCTCTCACAATTCCGTCTTATCCTCTGAGTTTAGGAGAAGCCTATCTCCCAACAAGTCTCCATAAGACTTTAGCAATCACCTCAACATCTCTGCACTCTACACTACCTCTTAATCTCGTTCCCTCTCTGGAACTATCTCTCACGAGTCTACCTTACCCTCTGGGTTTAGGAGAAGCCTATCTCCCTACAAGTCTTATTCCTTTCACAATTTCTCCTCGTAAGTCTTAACCAGACTCTAGCCATCATCGCAACATCTCTGCGCCTCGCACTACCTCTTAATTTTGCCATCTCCTATGGCCTCTTCAGACATTGTCGTCTGATCTCTCAGTTTCCTCATGATTATCTTAACCATTCCTTTGGGGTCGCCATCTGTCATGGCCCTTCAGACATATCCATCTCCACTCTTTATTTCGCCCCCTCTTTTGTCCTCTTCTTCTTCGCTCTATATATATATATATATATATATATATATATATATATATATATATATTTAGGGCAGATAGGGCTCGTGATCCTTGGTTGGTAGCTTATCTAAGAGAAGGAACTCTGAATTCAAACCACCGCTGCCTGAGGGAATATCCATTTACGGGAATTGGCTTCGGGAGTAAAACCTGAGGATAAATCCGGAGTCGGAGTCCCTAAGGCAGTCTAATGTCGATTCGACATTTATTCTGGCAACTCCTGCGACATGGCTGGTACCAAAAAACAGTGTCGGCTACTGCCGTTCCTTTGCATCTACCGGCCGCGTGGAGAGGGGGAACAGGGCGCATGGGCAACAGCTTGATCTCCATATAACTGTGCCCAAGCTCGCGCCCTGGAGAGGACACTCCAGCTTCACCCTATAGGTGTCGGCAAAACACGGGAAGTAGCAGTTACCGGTTATAATTTTGCCCAACTGGCGTAGGGCATGGCGCCAGGGGCTACTTCCGACAGTGGGAGAGGTTCTAGGATCTCACTGGACAGCTACCGCCCGCTTCAAGCTGGGCAGCCCCCAGTCAATGAGGTGTTGTCCCGCCACTGTCTGCTTTCCCCATTTGGTGCATGGGGATTAGGGTCAAACCCGAACTGTGGACAGAAAATTTTGCACCAAGCAATTATCGAAAAAATAGAAATAAGCAAACTCTCAGATTGGGATGCTGGAACGTCCGGACTATGTTGACTGGACTATCCGAAAACCTACAGGATGTAAACGATGTAAGGAAGACAGCCATAATTAATGATGAGCTTAAACGACTCCAGGTGGATATAGCTGCACTTCAGGAAACGCGCCTGGCGGGCTCTGGAACGGTGAGTGAGAAGGACTACACATTTTATTGGCAAGGGAAAGATCTTAATAAAGCTAGAGAACACGGAGTAGGTTTTGCGGTCACAAAATCGCTAACTAAAATGGTTTAACCAGGCGAGAATGGATCAGAACGCCTGTTAACGCTCCGCCTGCAAACTAGCACAGGTCCCATCACCCTTGTCAGTGTGTATGCTCCTACTCTGTACTCTGCCTCAGAAGCTAAAGATGAGTTCTACGAGAATCTAACAGCAATTATCAAAAGCATACCTAAGCAAGAACAGCTTGTTCTCCTTGGTGACTTTAACGCTAGAGTGGGTGCCGATAATGTTTCATGGCCTTCATGTCTGGGCAGGTTGGGTATTGGCAAGATGAATGAAAATGGACAACGGCTCTTAGAGTTGTGCGTCCACCATGACCTCTGCGTGACCAACACCTACTTTCAGACAAAACCCCAGCATAAGGTGTCATGGAGACACCCACGATCCAAGCACTGGCACCAACTTGACCTGATTCTCGTCAGAAGGCCACTCCTCGGGTCTGTGCTCTCCACGCGCTCGTACCATAGTGCAGACTGTGATACAGATCACTCCTTGGCTTGCTGCAAAATCAGAGCACAACCAAGAAAACTCTATCGTGTCAGACATGAAGGGAAACCACGCATTGATACCAGCAAGATGTCAGACCCTTTCATGATCGCTCAATTCACTGCGACCTTCGAGAAAGTGCTCAGTAGCCCTCAGCATGGTGATACTATTACAGAGAACTGGGAGCATCTACGGAACACCATTCAAAGTACTGCACTTGCCACCTTTGGTAAGAAAACAGCCAAGTCAAATGACTGGTTTGATGCTTCATCAGATGTGATGGCACCTGTCATTGAAGCTAAGCGTAGTGCTATGAATGAATACAAACGTTCACCGAGTGCCAGAACCCTACAGATCCTGAGGGCTACGAGAAGCAAAGTTCAACAAACTGCTCGACGCTGTGCAAATGACTACTGGCTCCAGCTCAGTGAGAGCATCCAGATCGCAGCGCAAACAGGCAACATTAGACAAATGTATGACGGTATAAAGAAAGCACTTGGCCCCCATTAAAGTAAGACGGCACCGCTAAAAACCATCAGCGGAGAGAAGCTAACCGATAAGGGTAAGCAGATGGAGAGGTGGGTCGAGCACTACTCTGAGCTTTACGCTAGAGACAATACCGTTACGCCTGCAGCCCTTGATGGTGTCAACAGTCTGCCAACTATGGAGGAGCTGGATGCCGAACCAACATTAGAGGAACTCAGCAAGGCCATTGATAGCTTGGCCTCTGGCAAAGCACCAGGCAGTGATGGGATTCCTCCTGATTTAATCAAATGCTGTAAGAGCACGCTATTACATCCCCTGCATAGGATGCTGTGCCAGTGCTGGGAAGAGACAACTATTCCTCAAGACATGCGAGATGCCAAGATTGTAACACTGTATAAAAATAAAGGAAACAGAAGTGATTGCAATACCTACAGAGGCATCTCTCTTCTTAGTATTGTTGGTAAGGTTTTTGCCAAAGTCATCTTAATGCGACTACACAAGTTAGCTGAGCGCATATATCCAGAGTCACAGTGTGGATTCCGAGCTGGCAGATCAACAACAGACATGATCTTCTCTCTCCGCCAGCTTCAGGAAAAATCAAGAGAGCAGAAAAGACCATTATATATCGCCTATATAGACCTCACAAAAGCATTCGACCTGGTTAGTAGGGATGGACTCTTTAAAATCCTCCTGAAAATAGGCTGCCCTTCTAAAATGCTGGAAATGATAAAGTCATTCCATGACGACATGAAGGGAACAGTCCAATATGCTGGAAGCACGTCACAGCCCTTTGATATACGAAGTGGCGTTAAACAAGGCTGTGTTCTGGCTCCGACCCTCTTCGGAATCTTCTTTGCCTTACTCTTGAAACATGCATTCAGAGATGCAACTGAAGGAATATGCCTTCACACTAGGTCAGATGGATACAGAAATCGACAGCCGCATTGGCAAACCTGCAGCTACCTTTGCCCGCCTCACATCGCGTGTTTGGGGAAACTCTAAACTCACAATGAAGACCAAAGCTGCGGTATATAATGCCTGCGTCACCAGCACACTCCTATATGGCAGCTAGACCTGGACGACCTATGCTAAGCAAGAAAGAAGGCTCAATACCTTCCATTTGCGGTGTCTACGCCGCATCCTCGGCATCTCGTGGAAAGATAAAGTGACAAATGTCGAGGTGTTGTCACGTGCTGGCCTTCAAAGTATGTATACGCTTCTTAGACAACGCAGACTTCGCTGGCTTGGCCATGTTCGCCGCATAGAAGATGGTCGCATCCCAAAAGATATCTTCTACGGACAATTAGCAGATGGCAAGAGAACAGCTGGGCGACCACAGCTGAGGTTCAAAGATGTGTGCAAGAGAGATATGAAGGCACTGGACATGGATCCAGCAACATGGGAGGATGAAGCTGCCGATCGCACTAAGTGGCGATGCTATTTACGGCGCCACCTCAGATTGGGCGAAGAGAGGCTCACACAAGAAGCAGAGGTGAGGAGAAAACGTCGAAAGGAGCACCAAGACAATAAGCAGCAGAGGGCTGTCACCTCAGGGGCGCATTCCCATAGTCAGTTATGACGGATAGGGCTATTATTATATATATATATATATATATATATATATATATATATATATATATATATATATATATATATATATATATATATATATATATATATATATATATATATATATATATAATATATATAATATATATATATATATATATATATATATATATATATATATATAGATATATATATATATATATATATATATATATATATATATATATATATATATATATAGATATATATATAGATATATATATAGATATATATATAGATATATATAGAGATATATATAGAGATATAGATATAGATATAGATATAGATATAGACATTTCATCAATGAACTGGCCGTAGAAGCTGAAAATGCTGCAAGAACTGGTAATAGTAGGTGCCTTTATCAAATTACAAAACAACTATGTCACCAGCCTACTGCTATGGAAACACCTGTTAAAGGTAAATTAGGGAATTCAATACCAACAGAAAAAGAACAAATGAAGAGATGGGCTGAGCACTTCATGGAGGTGCTAAACAGACCACCACCAACAGTAACACCTGATTTTAATAATGAAACATCCACAACCACCTTGCCAATAACTTGCGATGAATTCACGCTGGACGAGATCAAACAAGCCGTTAAAAGATTAAAAAATTTTAAAGCTGCTGGAGTTGACGAAATTTCAGGGGAAATGATTAAAGCAGTTAATGACAACAACCTCTTGAGAATTTTAGATATTATAAATGAAGTATGGAGAGAAGAACAACCACCACAACAATGGAAAGACAGTATTATTGTAAAGTTACCGAAGAAAGGTGATCTATCAGACTGTAATAACTGGCGTGGTATATCTCTATTATCAGTACCAGGAAAATTATTATGTTGCATGATGTTAGAAAGACTTAAATTGCATGCTGACGAAAAGATCAGAGAAGAACAAGCGGGTTTCAGGCCGAAACGATCATGTATTGATCAAATATTCACACTAAGAACAATTATAGAAGATTCAGTGGAAAGGCAATCGCCACTTATTATCACCTTCGTCGATTTTCAAAAAGCCTTTGATAGTCTACACCGCCCATCATTGTGGAAGATACTTACAATCTATGGTTTTCCAACAAAATATGTGAATATAATCAAAGCGCTATATGACAATGCAAGATGTTGTGTTAGAACAAATAAAGGGAATACAGAATGGTTTACAGTCGAAACAGGGGTGAAACAAGGCTGTATTATGTCACCACTACTTTTTGGAATAGCTATTGATTGGGTTATGAGAAACTATACCCACAATGAACAATTGGGTATAAAATGGACAAATGGAAAATTCCTGGGGGACCTGGATTTCGCAGATGATGTAGCATTCTTAAGTTCAACACCAAGACAATCCCAAGAAGCAATAAATAATTTGTGTCATCTCTCGGTTAAAATTGGTCTCCAAATAAATGCCTCTAAAACTAAAGCTATGAACTTTTCTAACGAGACCTTTGATATCATCTTGAACGGGGAAAAACTACAGAAAGTTGAAAGTTTCAATTATTTAGGCAGTAAAATGACTCAGGATGGTGACACAACAAGAGAAATCCATACTAGAATTGCTTTGGCAGCTAGCGCCTTCAATAGATTATCTAACATTTGGAAATTACGATCATTGAATATACATACCAAGCTTCGTCTGTTTAATTCAAATGTTATCTCAGTGTTAACATACGGCTGTGAGAGTTGGAAAATAACAAAATCATTGGAGAACAAGCTGAATACATTCGAGAACAAATGTCTTAGAAAACTCATGAACATCAGTTGGAAAGAATTCAAGACTAATCGACAAATAAGAGAAGACTCTAGGCAGAAATATGTCTCCGACTATATAAGGAAAAGACGATGGTCATATATCGGTCATGTCCTACGAATGCAAAACAACAGAATACCACTACAGGCGCTCACTTGGGTTCCTGAGGGTAAGCGGAAAAAAGGAAGACCAAAAGAAACACTCAGAAGAACAATAATAAGAGAAGGAAGAACGTTGGGCCTAAATAATGTGCAAGAGCTAAGAGGAGTGGCGTCACAACGAACAACCTGGAGAGGACTGGTTTCTGCCTTATGCGCCGTGTTTGGCGCTTAAAGAATTTATTATTATTATTATTATATATATATATATATATATATATATATATATATATATATCATTATATATATATATATATATATATATATATATATATATATATATATATATATATATATATATATATATATATATATCTATATATATATCTCTATATATATCTCTAGATATATATCTATATATATATATATATATATATATATATATATATATATATATATATATATATATATATATATATATATATATATATATATATATAGATATATATATATATATATCTATATATATATATCTATATATATATATATATATATATATATATATATATATATTATATATATATATGTATATATGTATATATATATATCTCTATATATATATTATTTATATATATTTATGTATATTTATATTTATATTCATATTTATTTTTATATTTATTTTTATATTTATATTTTTATATTTTTATATTTTTATTTTTATATTTTTATATTTATATTTTTATATTTATATATATATATATATCCTCGTCATTTTTCATGACTTTTATCCTACCTTAATTTTTTATTATTTTCAACCTTTTCATCCTCACAGCCTCTCCAATCCACTTACTCATTCTCCAATATTTTCTCTATAGTGACCTCCTTGTCCCTATCTCTTTCCCACGAATTTAGGTAGCAATTCCTAGTTGCTTCCTCCCTTTACTTCTTTTCTGACTTCGATCACGATTCGCTTTCTCTATCCTTCTCCGTCGTCTCTCCTTGATTTCGTCATCTAACATTTTCGTTAGCACTATATCTATTTCATCTCTTGTTTTTGGAAAGTGTGTATTGTTAAGTTCGGTTTCGCTCTGGCAGTTGGTTAATTCTGTTTACTGTCATTTTTATAATTCTGGTATTAATAAAAGTAGTGTTTATACTTTCCGGCCATGTCTTGAGTTTATTCTTATATTATTGGGACTTTGTTTTCTGTCGAGCAATCGTACTGAAATACAGGTTGCGAATGCGTAGTCAAGACTGTCCAAACTTCAATCATGGTAGATATTCGACAAGTCCATAGGTAGTTCGAGTCCACATAAATTACGTTTTATTTGACAGTATTCAATCCACGAGACATGACATGAATTCAGCATACATAAAGTTCAAGCATATATTTATATAGCGTCTTCTGTCCTTAGTCCATTAATCGTTACAACGTCTGGATATCTACACGCGATTCCGTATGTCGGTAAATCCGGTAATGGATATCCAAAGCTGATCGATCTTTACAATTTGGATAATAGTTAATTAGTTTTAGCTCATAATATTGATTAACACAACACACATTTATTAGTTATATAATATAAGTTTAGTTACATACATAATTATTTAGTGGATTAGCTGACACTTGACATTTATTTATTTGACTTACCACATTTTAATGTACTTTATGACAGTTACTATATGTGACTACGACCTTCGACAATATTTAACGAAAGCATCGTGAGTTGTATGTCGATAATTTTAAAATATTTTTGAAATAATTATGAAAAAAAAAGATCTATTCTATAGATCTTTTTTTTTTTAACCCAGTCGGTGGAGGGAATGTTACGGTAGGTGTTATAATGTTAGCCATTTTTATAGTGAGCTCGTTTAAGTTTACACATTGAAGGGTTTAAAATGCTATTAATAATTATTGAGTTTCGCGCTTCACGGTAATTGAACGCGAACTGATAGAATTGCTTAGTTTTAATAATGACGTGTTGCGTTGTTATGTTAACACGTGACGACACTATAAGTGTACCCTTTGTAATTCATATGCTGTCCTATCGAGACGCAAATTTCAACGCTCCCGTGTATTATAGTAATGGTGTATAGGTTTTCAAGATTATGTGGCACTAGGGTCTGCCGAATTCAAATGGATACGTAAAACGTCTCATGTTTATAAATGACTAATTCTTCAGTACCAGAATAGTCGCAGGGAGTACATTATAATAATTATTATTATCCAAATTGTAAAGATCGATCAGCTTTGGATATCCATTACCGGATTTACCGACATACGGAATCGCGTGTAGATATCCAGACGTTGTAACGATTAATGGACTAAGGACAGAAGACGCTGTATAAATATATGCTTGAACTTTATGTATGCTGAATTCATGTCATGTCTCGTGGATTGAATACTGTCAAATAAAACGTAATTTATGTGGACTCGAACCACCTATGGACTTGTCGAATATCTACCATGATTGAAGTTTGGACAGTCTTGACTACGCATTCGCAACCTTTATTTCAGTGCGATTGCTCAACAGAAAACCAAGTCCCAATAATATAAGAATAAACTCAAGACATGGCCGGAAAGTATAAACACTACTTTAATAATACCAGAATTATAAAAATGACAGTAAACAGAATAAACCAACTGCCAGAGCGAAACCGAACTAAACATGTATGATACTTTCCTTTTCTCCAGAAATTTATGTACATACTTTAGTACCACTGTGTCGGGTTTAGCTCTTTCAGTTAATCTTTTATCGCTTTCCTCATCTCCTTTATGCTTGGCTTAGCTACCTTGATACTTTTCTTCTTCTCTTCCAAACCACTGTTAACTCTCTGTACTCCCTTCTTTATTTCCTGTTCCCTATTCTTTGTTTGGATATATGGGTAATGTGCTGCTATCTCTTCATCGTCCTTCTTCTACTACTATTTCTTGAGTTCCTCTCAACTTCTTCATTCTTAATTCCGTCGTTATATCGACCTCTGCTTGTTTTCCTGATATCTTTAGTTACCTCCATCCTGCTCTTTCTCGCTTCTAATTCTTCAAACTCCTTCTCGATCTCTGCACACAATGCAGTTATCTCTTCAACTTCTGCCATATTACAACCCTTAATCGTTTTCTCCTTTCTTTGTCCCAACTCCGACGGTTTTTCATCTCTCAGTCTTTTGAGACGTCTTTCAAAATCTGATGAATCATCTGACGATACATCAGACTTGTTATTATTCCCTCTGATACCTGTAATGCCTAACACTTCCTGTGCCTCTGAGGTCCCCTCTGTCTGATTCGCCACGTCTTGAGTATCTCCCTGTGTTTTCTGTTTAACCGTGGTCCCCTCTGGTTCCGTATTCTCATTCTCCTCCTCTCTATCCGTCAGAAATCTCCTCTCATATTCCGTCAACAGAATATCATCTTCACTTTCCCAATTATCTGTCAGTAACCTCCGCTCATATTCCATCAACGGAATTTCATCTTCGCTTTCCCAATTATCTGTCAGTAACCTCCGCTCATATTCCATCAACGGAATTTCATCTTCGCTTTCCCAATTATCTTTTAGAAATCTCCGCTTATATTCCATCAACGGAATATCGTCCTCACTCTCCCAATCATCTTCTTGATCTGCTAGTCCCTCTTCTTCTTCTGACTGCTCCATATTCCTCATCCTAACTGATTTACCTCTTCTTACATCAATCTCTCTATCACTATTCTGGTGCCCTCTATTTTCCTTTCTCTTTTCTGTTTCAGAATTTGTTTTTGTCTTGTTCCTATCCGTTTCCATTCCTACTCTAATATTTAGGTCACTAAAAGGGTTTTCCATCAACGAATAACCTTCTGGATTCCTTCCTTCACTATCTATATCTGGTGTCGTTACAAGGGTGGCTCTCCTTCCTTGCTTTTCTCTCTCTCTCATACTTGACTCTCCCATCCACGGTCTATAGTCATCTCTCCGTAGTTGTTGAACGTGAGCTTTCGTTGTATGGTTCAATTTCTCATTCCATATCCTATAATTAATTAATGTTGTTCTCTCCAGGACAACATAACCTTTTATCCATTTGTTATCAAACTTAGTGGGGCGCACATGCTTCTTATAGTAAACTCTTATGACCTGGCTGAAATTCTTGTAACTTAGCCTTTTTATCCGCACAACGTTTTTGCCTCTCAAACTCCTTATTTAAATATTTACATCTTTTGTTATTCTGTTTATTAATAAGTTCAGACACTAAGTCCGTCTCTTCTTTCTGAGTTGAAACAGTATTTGTTTTCTTTTCTACTTTAATTTTTTTATCATCAAGTTTTCTCTTCAAGTTCAACTTTGAACTTTCTCTTATACAGTTGATCTCCGCTCCATTATTAATCTCACTGTTCGATGTTACTTTCTTTGTACAGTTGTATCTTGGCACAGTGTCCATTTTCCGCCCTAACATTAAAATCATTTACTTCGAAACACTTGCCACTCTTTATCTCTTGAAGAAAAGCTCGTATCGCCATTCTATTGCGTCTCTTGCTTAAGCCTTAAGCCTTGGGGAAACGCCAAACTCACAACGAAGACCAAAGCTGCGGTATATAACACCTGCATCACCAGTACACTTCTATAAGTTAGTGCGAACTGGACAATCTATGCTAAGCAAGAAATAAGGCTCATTACCTGCCATCTACCGCGTCTGCGCCACCTCCTCGGCCTTTCGTGGAAAGATAAAGTCTACCGCGTCTGCGCCACCTCCTCGGCCTTTCGTGGAAAGATAAAGTGCCAAATGTTGAGGTGTTGTCACGTGCTGACCTTCAAAGCCTGTATAGCCGGCTGAGACAGGAAAGCCTACGCTGTCTTGGCCATATCCACCGCATGAAAGATGGTCGCCTTTGAAGAAATGTTTGGCGACTAGCAGAAATATTTGAAGAAATATTTGACAACTGTTAGTAGCATTTGACAACTGTTAGAAATATTTGACAACTGGAAGACCCGTTTGAAGAAATATTTAAAGCTAACAAAAACATTTGCATAAATATTTGGCAACTGTAAGAAATATTTGACAAATCGAAGAAATATTTTGCCAACGGCAAGAAATATTTACCAAGTGGAAGAAATATTTTGATAAGTGGAAGAAATTTTTTTTGCCAAGTAAAAGAAATATTTTGACAGCGGTAAGAAATATTTGACAAGTGGAAGAAATATTTTGAAAAGTGGAAGAAATTTTGTTGCCAAGTGGAAGAAATATTTTGCCAACGGTAAGAAAAATATTTAGCGAGTGGAAGAAATATTTTTGCCAAGCGGAAGAAATATTTTGACAAAGGTAAGAAATATTTTGACAACGGTAAGAAAATATTTGACAAGTGGAAGAAATATTTTTGGTAAGTGAAGAAAATGTTTTGGCAAAGGTAAGAAATATTTTGACAACGGTAAGAAAATATTTGTCAAGTGGAAGAAATATTTTTGCCAAGTGGAAGAAATATTTTGACAACGGTAAGAAAATATTTGACAAGTGGAAGAAACATTTTTGCCAACTGGAAGAAATAATTTGACAACGGTAAGAAATGTATACACAAGAAAACCAGAAATTGTTATATAAGACCCTGAAGAACACGAGGTAGGAAAAACAATGCCTTCTCAAATTTATAAAGAAAAAGCAAGGCAAATTGCTTACTGCCCCGAAGGAAGTAATGGAAAGATGGAAAGAATATTTCTCAGAACTCCTGGATGGTGAGCATGGTGAAGCATCAGAATTGATAACCACTAGCACAGAAGAGAAAACCAATGATGGTGAAGATGACATAAAGATGGAAGAACTGAAGGCAGCACTGGAGAAATCAAGATGGGCAAAGCAGCAGGACATGATGGTATAACACCAGAAATGGTTAAGTAAATGGGAGCACCAAGCGGGCTATTACTCTTAAGGGTTCTACAGGCAGCGTGGTACAACAAGACCATACCAAAGGATTGGGAGATTGTCATCATAACACCAATTTTCAAAAATGGTGACAATCGACAGTGTGGAAACCATAGAGGCATATCCCTTCTCAGTGTCCCTGGTAAAATCTACTCTAGAATCCTAGAGCAGAGACTCCGACGCCTAGCTGAGCCACAACTGGATGAGGCCCAGTGCGGATTCCGAGCGAACCGAAGTACTCAAGACCTAATCTTCACACTCAGACAGCTGAGTGAAAAGGCCCTTAAGTATGAGAGTGAGATCCATCTTTGTTTCATAGATCTGGAAAAGGCGTTTGAAAGGGTTCCCTGGAGCAAACTTTGGTATTGTTTGGAAAGGAAGAACATTCCAGCACCTCTGATTCATGCTATACAGAG
This sequence comes from Oreohelix idahoensis, assembly GCA_024509875.1. Classification (NCBI taxonomy): domain Eukaryota; kingdom Metazoa; phylum Mollusca; class Gastropoda; order Stylommatophora; family Oreohelicidae; genus Oreohelix; species Oreohelix idahoensis. The sequence continues at coordinate 168,746 of JAMPIV010011195.1, forward strand.
CTTCTACAAGTCTTGCAGAAATTATGTGAGGACAGCAAACAATAAGTCAGAAGAGTTCAGGACCACCACTGATGTAAGACAAGGTGATATCCTGTCACCTTACCTTTTCATACTCCTCATGGACGATGTCATTAAGGCATGTAAGGAGAGAACAAGAAAGTATTCAGTGGGGTACTGGAAGATGAGACAGGTATGTATTTCAGAGCTGGCATTTGCTGATGATGTTGCCCTGATTGCTAATTCAGAGGCACATCTCCAATTCAACCTGCAAGTCTGGAAGGAAGAGCTGGAGAAGAGAGGGATGGTTATAAGCAGCGCTAAAACAAAATCCATGGTTATATCACGAGAAGAAAGAAGACGTCAGATTAAGCTGGGAGAACAGGTCCTGGACCAGGTAGACCACTTTAAATACCTCAGAGCTATTGTTGACCGAAAAGGAATCATCAAAGAAGAGTTGGCCACTCAAAAAGCAGCAGCTGGAAGACTTTTTCAGGCCATAAATCGAGGATTACTCAGCAAGAAAGAGGTTGGTAAGAAAACGAAGATGGCTGTATACCGCTGCACCTATGTCCCAGTCTTGACATATGGATGCGAGTCATGGGCAATGACTACAACCCACGAAAGCCAGGTCCAAACCTCAGAAATGAGGTATCTGAGGAAGGTGGTTGAAGTAAAAAGAAGAGACATGGTACGCAACCAGACGATACGTCAAGGCCTTAAATCCCACCCCCTGCAGACCTAAGTAGAACAGTCCCAACTAAGATGGTTTGGCCATGTCTGCAGAATGGGAGAAGATCGGCTTTCACGACAAGCATGGGAAACAAAGAGCCAAGGATCCAGACCCCCAGGACGACCCAGAGTCCGCTGGGAGGACAACATTAGACAATCTTTGAAGCACCGAGGACTAGAATGGAAGAAGGCCAGGAAAAAGACAGCCGATAGGATAGTCTGGCGCTCTCTCTTCCAAACCTGTACACCTCACGGTAGAGGGGAACGACTAAGTAAGTAAGTAAGAAATATTTTGACAACGGTAAGAAAATATTTGACAAGTGGAAGAAATATTTTTGCGAAGTGGAAGAAATATTTTGACAACGGTAAGAAAATATTTGACAAGTGGAAGAAATATTTTTGCCAAGTGGAAGAAATATTTTGACAAGGGTAAGAAATATTTTGACAACTGTAAGAAATATTTCTCAAGTGGAAGAAATTTTTGATAGGTGGAAGAAATTTTTTTGCCAAGTGGCAAAAATATTTTGAAAACGGTAAGAAATATTTGTCAAGTAGAAGAACTTTTTGACAACAGGAAAAAATATTTAATGAAAAAATTTAATGAAAAGTTTGGAAAGCTGCAAGCAATATTTAAAGAAATAATTAAAGAAGTATTTGACAGCTGATCTATTTACTTACAGATTGGAACCTTTGAGCAGGCCTGGGAGAAAATTTTGGGGCCATCTTTGCTGATGGGAAGAAAATTTTTTACTAAAGTTTGAATTTTGTAGGACAAACGTAGATAACCGTTTGACAACTGGAACAAATACGTAGTTATAATTATTTAATGTACTACATTTCCCTGGACGCCTCCTGTTTGAACCACTTGGGAGACAATATAAAACCTATCACCAGATATCGCCCGCAAGAAAAAAGTGAAACCTTAAGTAGCGGGGGTTCGAACACACGAACAAAGGAATGTTTCTTTTATAAATTTCTACTATTGATCGGTTGTGTTTTGAACTTGTGACGTGAACAGAAATAAGCAGTAGGGTTAGTCTTACAAAGGTAAAATGTTAGTCTTAGAAAGGTAAATCGCGTTGCAGATAGGATTTTTCGTCTATCAATACGCAAAACTCTGCATGCTAGATTTTTTATTACGCTTTTCTAGATAGCTATATTTAGCCCTGACGTCACCGTCTATGGTACCAGAATTTTATAAACGAGTCATGATTTACTCGCGATGTTTTGCGCGGGCAATCGATCGCGTTTCTTTCTAGTGAGGGTAAAAACACGTGTGTTTTTTTAACTTTAATGAACATGGATGAAAATAGCCTCGACATTGTTTCAGTTACAGACTGCAACACTAAGGGATTGTCTAGTTGCCGCCATAATCTAGTCTGCATATGGGATATATCTCTACTGACCCTCTTTGTGTTTAATAATACTGTCTATTTCGTCTTATCCAGCCTGGCCTTTGACAGTATTTTTTATGCTGGAGAATACGGCTGTGTGCGGGGGTCACTTACATATCATTAGATGGACATTGGGGTGAGTAGACTTTTTTTCTCATGATATCATATAAATAATAAAAAACTACCACGTCGACCAGAGCCATTCTCAATATGTAATTACATTCACCCAACAACGGAAATTCCCTGTCATATTTTTACATCACAAGCATAGTTACCTCCGATAATTACAAAACGGCACCTCTCACCACTTTATATTCTCAATACCTACATGTCAACACAACACAAAAACCAACATTAACACCACCACACCCCGATCGTTAGTCATCTTCTTCTATAACATGTATTACTTTTGTTTTTTATATTTTCCTCTTTATTCTATAGCGGGCAGGAAAAGGGGAATTCACTTAGTGAGTGCTTATAAAAATTCCTTCTTCTCAAGTCAAGCAGCAACATAGTTGCGTGAAGGTTTTGGAACAACCCGGTTGTTATGTTCATGTAAGAGGGTAAAAGCACAACTCCTTCCAATAAAATGTTAAAGCTACGTCTAAATCAGCTTGTTGTTTGTAACAAGACTACAACACAGCCACAAACATTACAACATTCTGATGAGATCACTGTTGGATAGTGTACCTATAAGTAAACTTTCATGAAATACACAAAAATTCTCCTGTTTTTGCTTAAGAATACCCTACCTTCACAATAATTGGTCAATCTACACAAGTCTGCGGTATGACCTCTTTAAAAGTGACAGTGAAAAATCAACATATAATCGCTCCTGTAAAGTTTTTTTTTTTTTTTTTTGACGTGTGAAGTTACGCGCGCATGCGCATACGCCCTCGGTGATCTGATAAATATACATCTAGCGTTTATACAGCGTCGAGATGGCCCCTAAATATTATAGAAATAATGGCTTAACAAAACTATTTAAAACACTACAGATAACCAATAGTGATTTTACACTGTGAAAAGGACTATAAAACGAAGAAAGCTAAGTTCTCATTACACAACAAACGCGGGGGGAAAAATGTACTAATGGTCTCAATAAACATTACAATAAGCTAGTCTTTTATCTGTACTCGCCAACACAAGGCCGACTCATACACAACACCACCACCCAAGAACCCAAACCCACCAGTTACACTACACCACACAACAATTACAATACCTACACACAAAATTACCAGACAAGAACAAAACCAATACCACCTATACCACACTGCTTTTACATTGGCTTAATCCAACGCTACACCTCAACACATCTATGAGTCATCACTCCAACCAGTCAAAATCAATAACCCAACACACTCTCACTTAAAAAAGCCCTTAGTAACCTACTTGCCCGCCATTATAGATTTTTTATATTTTCCGCCATTATTGATTTTTTTATATTTTTATATATATTGTATGTATATATGTATAAACAAACACACCATCACACAATATAACAACACATAACAATTAAAATACCTACACAAAAAATGGTGTAGTCAAGTCTCTAACACTTCCCTCCCACATCTAGGCACTGGCCCTATTATAGTGACATGTCTCTTTCATATATATAGTCTGTGGTGTCTGCCCATGCACACCACATGTTGGATTTATTGAGTTTGAGTCAGTGCTGATAAATGCGGCACTATTTGGAATATTGAAAATGAAGCGCACCGGAAAATGAGAGAAAAGAGATGTTTATAATGTGTATGGCCAAGGTGTTAAGAAAAAACCTTGAGCTTTGTGGCCGCTGTGTTTTCTTGTAAGTTCCATTGGGAACATATTGCGAAGTGTTCACCTTTCTAAATGGATGTGGTTTGTACAAGAGGAGGAATACTCTTGGCATATGATTAATACTGTATTGATGAGGTTTGGTAATTAAGGATTAATCTTGACGAACGCTTCTGTATGCTACAAGGAATATACGTTATTAAAGGATGTTGAGTTCGTTAAAAAGGAAGACTGTTTTAGTTCGTCATTGGTGATTGGGTCAGTTAAAGAACCCACATGTATGTTGTTGAGTATGGAATAAAACTATAATCGTTGGGTCACCCTGGACGTGACAGAATAACGAGCATTATTATGAAACAACAGCAGGAGTAATCAAATATACATTAACATAATCAACATATACTTGAACTGTGGACAGGGGTAGCAATTTATCTGAAATAATAAAAACGAACCCACAATATATTCAAACAGCGCCCCACCACAGATATGGGAGGCTGTCGTCCGGTGGATTTGAAGGACATTTGAAGGTTGCTCAAGTTATTGGCAGACAGAGTCCTTTGTTGGGACAATATCGGGAAGTTTGATCAATCTATCGCTGTTCAACAATGAACATTTTATGCAGAGACAGCTGTTGGAATGCAACTTTGTGCAGACATGAAATTTACAATATTCGTATACTAGGTCATGCCCAGACCTGGTACCTTACTTGAGGATCAGAAAAAAACATTATATCCATGACGAAATCGTTCACGCTTATTTACCATGAGAGGGATGCTATACCAATCTGACGAATATCTTCACGGGAGAAATATGAATCTGGGATTTTACGAGGAGGTCGTTTCGCTGGACAAGTGGACTCGGAAGTACTAGATCAAACCATTAGGACATTGATAAGGTCACCTCATCAGTTTATTCGGTCACTCGTTGGAAATTAACATTTCGTCTCTATCATTATATATTGACACTATCTCTGCAATGTGTCTCACACGAGTGAAGGTCGGACATTTTCGACGTTGAATTCATGTCCAAGAGTCCTAGTTAACTGAATAATTAGTGAACGATTCAATGTGATATTGCGTAGAACGATGCATTGGAGTTACATCGTGGAGTGGATACTCATGGTCGATTCAGATAATTGATGTTTTTGTAACGTCATGGTTGTTGGTCCTATCATTGTTGGGCAAATCTCGCTTCTTTTGTGTTATATGTTTCTTTTCTTTGTCTCTTGCGGGCGACTGTTTAGGAGGCATTTTACGTTTCAGTGTCGTATTTCTATAGGTTGATTGCATTAATTTCTTTCAGGGATTCAGCATTTAGTGCTGTCGTGATTACCGCTCTGTTTGAAATTAAGGCTTTCATGCGTGTTAGCTGTGCTGTGATTTGTCGTATTTTTTTTAAATTTCAATTTTGTTTGGAAATTTAGTCTGGCGTGGGTCTTTCCTGGCTATCTTTTGTAAAATTTACATTAATGGTAAAAGTGATTTGTCGTTTTGTCTCGTTTATTACTGGTGGAAACTTTAATTTTTTTTTTGTCTTAGAATTTTTGACTATTTACAATTTTGTCGTTTCCTTATTTTGTTTCCATCCATGTCTTTCGTTATTCATGGCATGTGATAATTTTCCTTTGCAGCATACATATGATTCATTATTTATTGATCAACTATAATACAATAATATTGCTTGTTATATATCCTACGATTCTTGTGGATAACAAGAAGCATAATCATACACGATAATTATATCACGTCTAAGTGAGTTGTGCAGGTGATATAGATATATATATATATATATATATATATATATATATATATATATATATATATATATATATATATATATATATATATATATATATATGCACATTGTGACTACACCAATCAGACACACTATCCCATAGTGTGATGGACTAAGTAAGGCAGAGGATAACATAGATATTGATTTATTGTTTATAAAAGTTATACTTCTTAGTATACTATGGCGACTCTTGACTATTTTATTAAACAAGGAAAGGCACTGAGTATGGAAGGTGATATTTTAAAAAATTTTGCTTTGACTGCATATGAAAAAGCAGAGGCAAAAGAAGAAAGAGAAAGAAATGAGAAAAAAGAAAGAGAAGAAAGGGAATTTTCTATGGCGCAAGAAAAAGCAAATAAGGAAGAAAGAATTCGTATGGCAGAAATCGCTGCGGAACGAGAGAAAATGGAACATGAAAAGGCAATTCGTTTAGCTGAAATTGCTGCCGAGGAGGCAAAATTTGAAAGGGAGAAAGCTTTTGAGGTTGAGAAACTTCGTTTTCAACAACATCATGTTTCCCATGATTCTGATAGTAATGGTTCATCGAAGAAGGCAATCACAACCCCTAATTTTAATTTAAGACTACCACCCTTTTCTCCTCCTCACGACGATATAAGTTTTTATTTATTAAGATTTCAGGAAAGAGTCTCTTGCTTAAATATTGATAAAGATTCGTGGTCTGGTGTTTTTTCGGGTCTCCTCACAGGTGATGCAGTTGGGGTCTATCTGGGTATAGACCAAGATAAAAGACATGATTTTCAGGTCGTAAAGGCAGCATTTATACGCAGATATGGTCTGGATCAGGAAGGCTATAGACAAAAGTTTCGATCCATGTTGCCGGTAGAGGGTAAAAATTTTGAGGATTTTGTTTCCTCCATAAAACTATGTCTCCAAAGATGGGTTGAACAGGCTTCTATCCCTAAAACTTTTGAAGGATTATGTGATCTCTTATTAAGAGATAAAATTGTTTCTTCGGTAAACCAGGATATTGTATCATTCTTACAAGAACGTAATCCGACTAGTATCGAGGAAATGGAAAAATTAGGTCAACAATTTTCCGTTGCTCATCCAAACTTGTCATTGAGCAGAGCAAAAGTCTTGGACTCATCTACTGCGTGTGCTGCGACGCACGGGAGATCGCGCACTCGTAGTTTAGATAGACGATATAATCATAGAGAAAATAATCACACATCCTATAGGGGTAAATATATTTTTTACCATAATCGCTCACCTTCACGGGGTAGAGACAGGCATAATTTCAACAATTATAACAATAACCAATGGTATCGAAATAACCAGTATTCACACAACAAATATACTGACAATCATAATTTGTCACCGCGGGGTGGCCATTATGACAGGGACAACAATGGACATTCTCATTCAGACAATTTTTCAGATCGCAGAAGATCTCACTTCGTTAGAAGTCATAATAGAGCACGCTCACAAGCCAATGCTTGTCAGACGGTAGATAGAAATGTCAGTAATGATATTCATTCAACCAATAATCACGCCAATGCGTGTAACGTTGATTTAGAAAATTCTAATAATTGTACAGAATGTAAGATGTTATTTCAACCTGGAGCTACACCACGGCTTAATGTGGACATGTCTTACCAGTGTTGTCATCTTATGACGGTGTTGGTACTCTCACTTTACATAATGGGTTTTTGTTTAACACTCCAATTAAAATTTTAAGGGACACGGGTTGCACAACTGTCGGGATAAGAAGGTCGTTAATCCCTCCGTCGTGTTTCACTGGAACGTCAGTGAAATGCATAACTTTCGGAGGCACGGTAGAGGTATATCCCATGGCCGACGTAACAATTACCACGCCATTCTTTACTGGGAAAGTTCGTGTATGTGTTCTCAACCAGCCTTGCTGTGACTTGATTTTGGGAAACATAAAGGGTATAAAAGAATGTTCTACTGATGAAATTTCTGCATGGGAAAGAGAATATCTTTCTTTATCCAATGCTGTGACTACTAGAGCACAGTTGGTTGCAGAAGCATATGAACTTAATGATAGCAATAATATCCCACACATGACAACAAGTCATTACATAGATAAAAATGCATTCATTAACCAACAAAAAGATGACTCTTCTTTGGGACGTTTATTCACTTTAGCTACGGCTAAAACTATTACACAGACAAATAATGCCAGACATTGGTATCAATTTCATGACAATATTTTGATACGTTGTTTTGACAATTATTCTTCAGTACTCAGACAAATTGTAGTACCTACGTCATTTCGATCACTAGTTTTTATCTAATGCACATGATGTTCCTTTTGCGGGTCATATGGGGATTGCCCGCACAGCTTATAGATTGATGGCACATTTTTTTTTGGCCAGGGGTTCATAAGGACGTCGCAACGTTTTTGTAAATCATGCACTGTTTGTCAGGGAGTTGCACGGAAGGGTGCGCATCAGTTTGCACCCCTACAGACCACAGATATCTCTGTGCGTCCTTTTTATAAGATGGCTGTCGACATAATCGGGCCTCTTCCGGTGTTATCATCCAGAGGATTCCGCTTCATCTTAACGTGTATCGATCTATGCACCAGATGGCCTGAAGCCATACCTGTTAAGTCCATAACAACAATGTCGGTGACTGATGCATTATTATCGATATTTTCACGTATCGGATTTCCTGAAGAGCTTCTGTCAGATCATGGCACGCAATTCACTTCAGGTATGTTCTCGGAAATTTGTGATGTGCTTCACATCCGTCATACATTGAGTGCCAGATTAAATCCGCAATCAAACGGAGTTGTAGAACGCTGGAATTCTACATTAAAGCAGATGTTGGGCAAAGTAACAACAATGTTTCCCCATGATTGGGACCGGTTGATACCAGCGGTTCTCTTTGCTTATAGAGAAGTTCCTAATCGTCAAACTGGATTCTCACCATTTCAATTAGTTTTCGGGGCTAATCCAAGAGGACCAATGTCTATCTTACATGATTTGGTGATAACAAATGATGATAATACGATTACGAAATCTAGTCACCAATATGTCACAGATCTACGCCAATGCATTGTGGACGCATGTGAAATCGCGACTGAAGCATCAGAATTAGCAAAATATAAGACTCGGTCGCGTATTAATCGTGATAGAAGATTAACATCATTATCGATTAACGATGAAGTTTTGTTCTCTTGCCACTTAAAGGTGATCATTTGTTGGTTACGTGGCAAGGTCCTTTTAAAGTTGTGGGTAAGAAAACCGACGTAGATTACATCATCGACATTAGGGGTAAAAGAAAAACATTCCACACTAACATGTTACAACCGTACATTTCTCGACCTCTTCCACTCAAACATATTTGGGAATCTATCACAAATCAATCTCCGCATCTGGCATCTATTGCTTTAGTTGATGAAGTAGCAACTAGTTTCGCGGATGTACCGCTTGATTTTCCTGTGGTACCTATCCAAGCCTCTGAAACTTGGAAGGATGTAATCATTTGTAACGATTTACCTTCAGATCAGAAGAATCAGATTCTCAATCTATTGAAATCTTTTGAAGATGTATTATCTGATCTGCCTGGACGAACTAACATTATGTCTCACGAAATAAAATTATCGGATCCCACTCCTATTAAGTTACGACCGTATGCAATTCCTTTGCATATCAGAGAGCAGGTTGACAGCGAGGTCGACAATATGTTGAAAATGGGGATAATCTCTCCATCAGATTCTCCATTTTGTTTTCCGATGGTGGCAGTACGGAAGAAAGACAAATCCATTCGTATATGCATTGATTTCCGTCGACTAAATAAAGTCACGATATCAGATTCTGAACCAATGCCTGTGCTGGAGGACTTGCTACCTCATTTAGCTTCTGCTACTTTCTTTAGCAAATTCGATTTATCAAAAGGGTATTGGCAGATCCCTTTGACCGAAGAATGTAAACCGTTGACGGCATTTGCAACAGCGAAGGGTTTGTTCCAATACAATGTCATGTGTTTTGGGCTCAAAAATGCACCTGCAACTTTTGTACGGATGATGCGTCGAGTATTTGGGAACCGTTCTGACCTAATATCTTATATAGATGATATTTGCATGTTTCATGACACATGGCAAGTTTCATCCGATTTACTACTTGAGTAGGAAACTGTCGGAAGCCGAATCTAAATACTCTATTTTCGACAGAGAACTTTTGGGTATAGTATGGACTTTGAATAAACTTCAAAAGTATGTGGTAGGTACGCATTTTACTATAATGACAGATCAGAGAGCGTTAACATATCTCCAAACCTGTAAATCACCAAGTGCAAGACTTACGAGATTCGCATTGCAGTTGCAAGCGTATGACTTTGATATCGTCCATATAGAAGGACATAATAATGTAATCGCTGATACTCTGTCGAGAGTAATACATTGAAATACGTAACTGTCCTGGGTACAGGAAGTGACAACAAACATTATTTATGTTCATAATCAATTGATAGGTAGATTATATAGCGATATTTTCGTAGCATTAATATGTTGCTCACAAGTTGTTGCCACATATTTTAACTGCATTTCACTCATCGTGATATCATTTCACTCATTGCTTGAATTTGATTTTCCTTTTTATCATTATAGTTAAGTATAGTTAATGATGGCCTGGAAACCTGCAGTTTCCAGTAGCGCGCAAGGGGGGTAATATGTGGTGTCTGCCCATGCACACCACATGTTGGATTTATTGAGTTTGAGTCAGTGCTGATAAATGCGGCACTATTTGGAATATTGAAAATGAAGCGCACCGGAAAATGAGAGAAAAGAGATGTTTATAATGTGTATGGCCAAGGTGTTAAGAAAAAACCTTGAGCTTTGTTGCCGCTGGGTTTTCTTGTAAGTTCCATTGGGAACATATTGCGAAGTGTTCACCTTTCTAAATGGATGTGGTTTGTACAAGAGGAGGAATACTCTTGGCATATGATTAATACTGTATTGATGAGGTTTGGTAATTAAGGATTAATCTTGACGAACGCTTCTGTATGCTACAAGGAATATACGTTATTAAAGGATGTTGAGTTCGTTAAAAAGGAAGACTGTTTTAGTTCGTCATTGGTGATTGGGTCAGTTAAAGAACCCACATGTATGTTGTTGAGTATGGAATAAAACTATAATCGTTGGGTCACCCTGGACGTGACAGAATAACGAGCATTATTATGAAACAACAGCAGGAGTAATCAAATATACATTAACATAATCAACATATACTTGAACTGTGGACAGGGGTAGCAATTTATCTGAAATAATAAAAACGAACCCACAATATATTCAAACAGCGCCCCACCACATAGTCTAACTGTTGTAATATATGTATAACTGTTTTGTCATATAAATATCGTCTATATGTAGAACTAAATATTGTAATATATGTCTAAATATATGTATAACATACAACACACAACACATAACAATAATTAAACTATGATAGGACGCAATCTGAGCGTCAGAGGAAGTCACCCCGACTAAAATATATCGCTATATAAAAAGTCACGCGCATCCTCCTGACGCGCATAGTCCTGAAATCGATCGGGGTCTTTCCTTACATAAAAGTCACGCGCATCCTCCTGAATACTAACCGTTTCCGCCCTACCATACTACTAATGGGTGCTTGCGTAGAATAGAGGGATTAAAATGGTATGATAAGGTTACCAACGTGGAACTGATGACAAGAACTAGACAAGTGCCAGTGGAACAAGAGATGAGAAGACGACGATGGCGATGGATAGGACATACGTTGAGGAAACCTGTTGATAACATTACAAGGCAGTCCTTGTTCTGGAATCCCCAGGGCAAGAGAGGCAGGCAGAGGTAGACCAAGAAGCACGTGGAGAAGAGAGCTGGAAACAGTTGAAAATGATGAGGAGAACGTGGAAAGAACTTGAGATGATGGCACGTGACAGGAGGACTTGGCATGTGTTTGTTGAAGGCCTTTGCTCCTTTGGGAGTGGAGGGTTATGAATAGGAACGTGCTCACTCTCGCACATACCATATTTGAATAGCTTTTTGTAAAGTAGAAATTTGTGATTAAGACTTTTAGTTCTACTTGAATATGGTAAAACCAAATATCTTTTAGGAAATTAAAAGGGAAAAACTTAAGATACTTCTACCTTCACTAGTGATTTGCATTCTAGTTGATATCCTTCATGGAAAGGGGGAACCACACATAACAAGTATGCTTATAAGTTGGTCAAAATTAACAGATTCACAGGAAAACCATCACTTTCTGCCCAAAAGAGCATTGACATGTTTTACTGGATTACACTGGACAACAAATGTCTTGTATCTGAGATTAAACCAAGTTACCTTTATGTTGTTTGGGCTGCTGAATATGAAAATGGCCGTTAAAACACCAGATTAGCTCTAGTTTTTAAAATATTTATAAAACGAATTTTACACATTTGCATATACATACCATATGATAATAATGCTTATAGCGGAAATGATTCACAGCGACACATTTTTTGCCTGTCGCTTGTAATGAGTTTCTGGAGCATCTCTCACAAGGGTCCAACAATAATCTGCTAGCATTCCATTTCCTTGGTACCTTTTTTCGAGGGTAGTAATGTCCTCATGAAATCGCTCTCCGTGCTCGTCACTGACAGCACCACAGTTATTAGGGAAGAAATCCAGATGAGAGTGTAAAAAGTGTAATTTCAAAGACATGTTGCACCCTAGTCTCTCGTAGCGCTGCAAGAGGGTTTCTACAAGCTCCTGATAATTATCAGCCTTATTGTTTCCTAGAAAGTTTGTGGCCACTTGCTGGAAAGCATTCCAAGCTAAGTTTTCATCACCTGTGAGGATATCTTCAAAACGCTGATCTCGGAAGAGCTGACGTATCTGTGGACCGACGAATACACCTTCCTTGATTTTGGCCTCACTAAGACTTGGAAATTTATCATGAAGGTATAAAAATCCTGCCCCATTTCGTTCCCTGGCCTTTACAAAAATTCTTCATTAGTCCAAGTTTGATGTAAAGAGGAAGGAGCAAGATCTTGTGGGATTCTACAAGTGCTTCGTTAATTAAATTATTTTTCTCCGGTTTAAGTGATTGTCGTTGGGGCCAATCCTTTTTCTTGTAGTGGGAATTCCCGGCACGGCTGTCCCACAGACAGCGGAAACAGCAAAAGTTTGTGTAACAATGCTGTAGCTCCATCAAGATGACAATGACCTTCAGGTCACTATATTTCTGCAAATTATACTTGACATAGCGAGGGAATATTCTGATAGGTCACAGGCCGCTTTTTCTTCTTAGAAATACCACGTCCAATAGGAGGAGTCATGCAAAAGTAACGAACGAACGAAAGAACGAACTTTATTTTCGAAGGGTTAAGAATTGGGCGCGCCAACCCGTCTAACATTCTGCCCTTTCACTCTCATTAATCTTGCATACTATATCCTTTTATTCCCACATGTTAGTTTAAGCATTAATTTAAAGGCATGCAACATTATAAAGTTAACATAACAGCATTCATTTACAGTATGCAATCACAAGATTGTTTGTCGGTTCCCTCCACACCATTGGAACTGCAAAATGCATCGATCTTCTTTTTCGGTTCAACCACCAGCGCAAATTCGTTGCATAGGATTGACAACATATGTGTGGGGCCCAATACCGGTCCTGGTCACAGATCTCACAACCAAAATAAAAGCTGTAAGCTTTCTTTATCATCAGTGTAATGGGTCGCCTTTGTGATAGCAAAGTTATTTGCCCGCAAATATAACAAAAATAATCCGCACTATTCACACATTCACGAAGCATCTTGAACGACTCGTCTGCACTCACAGAATCCAGAACACAAATGATCACAAGGAGGAAATGTGGTTGCAATGACTGCTACAGATTGTGTCTTCCTATTGGCGCTCAAGGCTATCCGTCGTGTGGGGAATCATGGGCCAGGGCTATAGAAAAAATAAGGACTGGGTCATTCGTGTCGGGAAGGTGAAGCCACCAGCCTACTGACCCCCCCCCTTCCGGATCTTGAAAACTAGAGCTAATTCACGATTTTTAAGTTCATATTCGTGATCAGTATGTCCAAATTAGTTAGCTACTTAAAAATAGCTACATTTTTGTCTCGGATACATTTTGGCTGTTGTCCAGTGTTATTATATTTTTAATTTACAACTCACTGATAAAAAAGAGAAAGGTACCATGAGTTACCGATATAATTATTTTTAATCATACTGGACAAATTTCATAGATGGGAAAGGGTGGTGCAGATTGTTGTTGTTGTCAAGGTTACTGGTTATATCAAACATATTGCACAATGAAGGAAATCCAAAACTTGCCTAGTCTGTGACTTATTCAAGTGGAAATATTTCCCAACACAGAGACACAAACACATTAAATATGTACATATATGATTTTATAAGCTGACCCAAACTAAAGAACCGATAGACATCCCGTGATGTGCAAATTTAATGCATTTGTGAACATAGCGTGAGTGAACTCGTTCTAGTCTGACGATTTTATAGAGAACCCAAGTCCTGTTAATAATTGATGTTCTGACATTGTTTATGAAAATGGTATCCAGTTGACTCATAACGTAGGGCGGGACAAGCTCACTCAGTCAAAGTCATTGTTTTAATAAATAATTCAGTCAATACATTTTCGTTCTTCGTGGTACGTAGGACCTCATGCCAGTCATCATCATCACCATCATCATCACCATCATCATCATCATCATCACCATCATCATCATCATCTTCATCATCAACATCATCATCATCATCATCATCATCACCATCATCATCATCATCATCATCATCATCATCATCATCATCATCATCATCATCATCATTCCAAGGAACATAGGCCTTTAACAAACGCAAACTATGTCGTCGAGTACCGTGCCCTCGGCTCAAGATCTTCCTGCGTCAACGTTATCCATTTCATGTCTGTCTACAGTTGTCTTCTTGTTTGCTTTTAAGACTACCTCTTCATCTGTTACCTGGGAAGTCAATAAAGATGTATGTCTTGTAATGCTATCAGCATGTGTCCTCAATACGTGTTCTACCCATCACCAGCTTCTTCTTATTATCTTATGTTACACTGTGTACTTGTCAAGCTCATGTCATCAGTTTTACTGTCATATGTCAAGCTCTTGTCATCAGTTTTACTGTCACTTGTCTAGCTCTTGTCATCAGTTTTACTGTCACTTGTCTAGCTCTTGTCATCAGTTTTAGTGACTCTTGTCTAGGTCTTGTCATCAGTTTTACAGTCACTTGTCTAACTCTTGTCACCAGTTTCACTGACATGACATTGTCATACCATTTCTATTCTTCTACTTTACACAAACACAGTTATAAATGTCAATAGCTTTTTGATTGCTGTGTTCTTTGTTCTCCATGTTTCAGAGCCGTAAAGCATTTCTGACTTGACATTAGAGTTGACGATTTTTTTGCTATTGATCTCCATATAATTCCCAATACAATGAAAGCTCATCTAGCGTTTTCTATTCTGATGTTGATATCACTGTAAGTCCCGCCATGTGACGACAGTTTGTCGCGTCCTTTTACGCATCTTCTTTCTCTCATACATTATTCATTTATTTCTTCATTTTTCCCCACATAAAAGTATTCCCCGCCACATTAATCATCTGTTGACCTTTTTCACTTCGAATCGTGTCATTTCATAGCTAACCCCCACAAGGAAAGGATGAGCACATAAAAGATTATAGGATGGCATAATAAAATGTAACGATCGAAATTAGTGTTCCTCGAGCTAGTGATAGGTGCTCCGCGAGCACTAAATACAGAACCAGTTGCTAAAAACTGATTTTCAAACATTATTTTTTAAAATTGATACGAAATCTAATAGCAGCCAAACCAGCATTTTTATCAGCTCATGATTATGAAAGTTTGATTAATTTTACTTCAGACTCAGGAATAAAACAAAGATTTAACTCTCTTCAGACCTGATATTTTGTATCATTTTCTCATTCTCTGACATATCTGACTTCTAATGTTCCTTGACACATTATAATTTGAAGTCTACCCAAGAGTGTTATACATCAGATTGTTTGTAATTGAACAGACCACCATATTTAGATGTAAAATTAATATTTTAAAAATTTATGTTGATGTGAGTTTTAAAAAATTGAAGGAAAGTCCACAGGAAAAATACACAAACATTATAAACATGATATTTCACAAAGAAGAAAAAAAATAAAGTATTATCAGAACAATTAACAACAGTCATATTTTATTGTAGTCTGACC
This sequence comes from Oreohelix idahoensis, assembly GCA_024509875.1. Lineage (NCBI taxonomy): Eukaryota > Metazoa > Mollusca > Gastropoda > Stylommatophora > Oreohelicidae > Oreohelix > Oreohelix idahoensis. The sequence continues at coordinate 184,669 of JAMPIV010011195.1, forward strand.
ATTTCTGCATTATACGTTACATTTCCAATACAATCCAACATTAAATAATAAAATTATGCAAATTTTTGAAATGTTACATAACTAGGCTTTGAAAAAAAATTAAAAAAAAAACAATCTTCCACTGAATACATTACAGTTATTATTGGTAGCTGCAACATCTTAGCTAAAATAATGAAATATGACTTCAGTAGACATATTTCTAGTGTAACACTGTATGATCAATTTCCGTAAATGATTGTTGGAGCATTGTTTTGCAAGAAAGCCTCAACATTTCAAAACGGACAATTCGACTGTTTTTTCCATAACTGTCTGAAAAATGATTCTTTTATAATCTCATAGTCAGTTATGACTGTAGGGGCTATTATTATTATTAGGAGCTGCGTTAGCGCAGTGGTTAGTGTACTGGCTTCCTAGCTCGGTGGTGCATGGTTCGATCCTCAGTTGAAGGAGGATTTTTTTAGACCGCAAACGCCTCCGGGGCCGACCCAGCCTCATGAATTGGGTACCAGAGGGACTCTGGAAAGGTTAAAGCGGCCGGCGTGATGCTGACCACATCACCCCTTGAGTGACGATGGTCAAAAAAATATAAGCCTAACACCATATTCCCAATATGCCTCAATTGGCGTGTAACGGGATCCTTTACCTCCTTTACCTTATTATTATTATTATTATTATTATTATCATCACGGTCTAGATGCTGTGATGCCGCACTGTAATTCTGTCCTTCAACCGGCCCGATTCTGTCGTCTATTTTGTATTTCCGGGCCGATCCTGTTCTTTTATTTTGAATTTTCACCATTTTTTTTCTTCTCATTTGAATATATATCGTGTTTGATATTATTGAGGAGGTAAATTAAATGGGTTCGTTTATGATGGTAGGTTTATTTTACACTCGACCAGTTTTACTTTCTTCTGATCACGCGATTTTCCGTTGTTTACGGAAATCGCTATTTTCGGGCACGCCTGTAATGACGCGTCAGAAACGCACGTGGACGTGATGTCATTTTTGGACACACGGTCGCGTTGTTTTCAAATCTGATTGGCGTAGCTCATAGTTATGTTTATTTTTCTGAGCATTTCCATTGGTCGAGGGAACACTTAGGTTATGCGTAGGAGAGAACACGCGGGGGTGGCCCCGGTGTGTATAAATAGCCAGTTAAACGGCGGCCAAGTTCTCTATCGTAAGAAATATTGTCAGACTTCGTATTATCGTCTCCATTGCGGGGAACAACAGCGATAATTGGTATGTAGGATTTAATTATCGTTTTATTCATTAGAGGGTTCTTTGAGAAATTCGCCCGTAGTTAATTTCTTCGGGGACATTAACTTTTTGGTTTTAAAAACGATAGTGCCATCCATTATCATATTTGAAGAACGACGTAAATGTAACAGTGTGCTTATTCTTTCTATGATTTTGGCAGTAGATAGGAACGTGGGAAGTTATAAGCTACACGTGTGCTCATAGTTGTAGAATTTTATGTAAAACCACCATTTATTCCTGTGTATTTACAAATACAATTTTAGTGGGAATCGATTGTGTGTACTAAATTTTATTTTATTGTACCTTAAATGTAAGAAATGCCGTTGGAGAGTAAAGACGTATGTTATAAGTGGATTATACTGCTTAGAGGAGTAAACTATTCCTATAGCGAGATTTCATTTAAAGTGGGGCTTAAGTAGGAAACCTCATGTGTAAATGTTAAAAGGAGGCCACGGGATTTCGACAAAGGATTCCCTAGTTTGAACACGTGGGTAGCCACGCGTATCAAATAGATAAGAGGCAGACAGGTCGGGAGGTTTCTGGTTACTTACCTGGCAGATTATAGTTGAGGGAGAGAGGGGGAAGGAGTGAGAATGAAGAGACACGTGAGTAGGAATATTTTATTTATCGTTTTTTTCAGAACGAGAGAAGGAGAGGGAGTAGAGAGATTTAAGTGCCACGTGGGTAATATTATTTTTTTGTATTGTTGTACATGACGAGTGAAGGACTGAGTAAGGGAGTTATAAAGATTGATGGGTTAGAGATGCGTTATGTTGGAGTTGTATTCAATAGACGCATTTCCTTTTAATTTCAGCGAGTCACGGCGAAACAGTGGGGAGCATAATTTTGTCTAATAAAATTATCCACGGCAAAAAGACATATCTCAGGGTCAGAGTACTCGAGTTATCGTCCGGAGCAAAGAAAAATAACCTATGGTCTCTGGCAGTGAAGTCCTTATGCTTCAGCTGGAACGGGGTTTATTTATCATACAGCCGAGAGCATCGCTATTATTTTTTTTATTTTTTTTATTTAATGTGTTTGCTACTTTTCTTTGTAGCACGCTCCTTTCAACCATCTACCATGTACATGGAGTTGTTGGTTATATCAGGACGTGTTTCCTTTATTGTAATATGTTTTTGTTTGTATTTATTTTATACTATATTATCTCTAGTCGGTATTTTTCCTTTTGTAGTTATAGTTCAACATCGTTTTTAAAAGAAATTCCAAAATATGCTATTTTCTAAGTTAGTATGTTTTTAATTTTCACTGGATGGTTTCTTTGGTTAATCTGTATGTATCTGGGGCGAGTCTTTCACGAGTTTGGACTACTGACTCAAATCCTTATCGCTATTATAGTCTCTAGCAACGGCAGGTGGCCGTGAGACTGGGTTAAATCGTATACAGCCAGAAATCAAGGCTGTGTTTGCCTCTAAATCTGTAGCGGGTTAGAGGAACAAATCATAGAAGCTAGTCAGCAGCAGAGAAGTTTTTCAACAGTTGATCAAGTTCTTATGCTGATACCCACCAGTCATCATCATCGCAGAATTCAGGAACAGGTGACAGGGTTAAAATACCTTTGTCTTGAAGGTAACGAGAGAAGAGCGTAACGGAGACGCCGCATCATCAGTCGTCGAGTGTTGGAGAGACACTGAGACCAAGGGAGAGAGAGAGAGATAGAGAGAGAGAAGGAGGGAGAATATAGACAGGACCAGTAGGGTCTGTTCAGTATCCAATTGACGGATACATACTGAGCCATTGTGTTACTTCAAGTCTATTATTTGTAGCATTTCCAGTGGTGTTAGTTAGCGGCGCATATCGCCTACCAAGTTGGAAGCTGTGTAGACGTTCGTGGAGGAAAAGTCAACCGGACTGAGACAGTAGCAATTTTAGTGGTATTAGAGAGTGGAGGCTTAAGTTGACAGCCCCACCAAATTAGATTGTGTACATCACTAACCAATTTTATTGTTCTTCAGCAGGGTGACAGAAAGAGTGAATGTGAGTTGAGGTTTTTTTTAGTGTCTGTCTAATTTAATGTGTACTTTGGTTTTCAGGCCGTGCAACAGTGCAGGCCATTTCTTGACTAATGTTTTGATGGTATTTTTAATGTTTTTTCCATTCTGTAAATAAAAATATATATATTTACTGTATACTGGATCAGCTTCTACTACTTACTATACTTACTTTATGTTGTCTGTATAGTGGTGTCTGTGGTCGTTTTATACACCTTATCTCCTTGTATTCAAAGGAAGTCAGAGGAGGGTGAGGTTATAGCCTTTCTGAAGTCACGAAGCGGCAAGGGCGAGTCAAAACCTGGTTCTATCCCTTGAGCCAATAGTCTCATCTGTCCACAGGCATGTCATTTTCCATCTAAATTCTATCTTCTCAGACTTTCTCATACAAGGGTCTTGTTTTCATTCAGGCAAACTCTATAAACTTAAAACCACTTCGTGACAGATGCATTGCCCAGCTATATGAAACATGGTGTTCGCGGCTGGAAGATATTTCTCATTTATATGAAGCAGGTTGGTCAAACCTAGGTATAATAACGCGTGTGAAATTGACTTTCAAAATTTAACAAACAGATTCAATGTGTGTCGGAACACACTGAAAATGTGTAATATAAATATGTACTGAGCATAAGGAGAAGTCGATTATGTGTGCACGATAGCACTGTGTATTCATGTGACATTTAATATTGAGTCAAATAATTATAGTAAATGCATTGAATATGTCAAGTCATAGATGATCGTGTAATGAACGTCTGTAATATTGTGATACAGATATATGTCGAGCAAAACTTATTCATTTCAATTACAAGTTACGTTGAAAATAAACGGAAAGACGTCAAGTCAATGCATTGAATCAAATATAAGTTTTCGGTCAAGTTTATAAGGTCAAGTAAAAAAAAAGGAAGAAGACTAAAGATAAGACAGATATTTGAAGATGAAACCTGAAATGAACCCACAACAGAATTGCTCGGGACCAATTTTTCTTTAACGTAAAACCCTAGATTTTATGGGGGCCACAAGTGGTTAAGCTGGCCAACGCCTAAAGTCAACTTTGGGGATAAGAGATATTTCAATTGCTCGAACAAGGAACATTTCATTTCAATTCTACGGTGGAAAAAATGAACTTTTATTCGTGAATGACAGTTAACCTTCAAACTGGCAACTTGCAGTGATCTATGACGTCATCAACAAACTTCCGACAATGATACAGGACATCCTGATTTGTGACTGTTACCATACATTACCAAATCCATCAACATCGTTGATTATTCACATATTAACTTGCTATCTCCAATTATTGGAACTTTGAAGATCGTTATTTTTGAGGCAACAACGAAGATTTGTTTGTCTTTTTCCTGAAAGTGGGTATGGCCCAACCAATATGCCAAAGCCAACTGCTCAGATGACCCAATGCCATACTTGTGTGTATTTTCAAACTGGAGGTTACAGAAAATAAGTTGATCTTTGTAACTGTCTTTTTTTTCTTGTTGAGGTGATCACTGGCCCAAGACAGTATACATGTTGTTAGATGTGTAGTGCGAGCGTATGATGAATTGAGTGTGGGTGCGAATGAAGGCGCGAATGTGTTTAGGCTCGTATAGATGTAGATCCTGCAACCCATACTCTCACATGCAGTAATCAAGGATGCTTTGACACTGCAGGCATGTTTCAAGACATTTATTGACGGGAACACACATAATATCAACAGGAACAGTCAGTGTAACAAGGTCATGCTGACCTGACATCGATAGGTATACATTTGGCATTCAAAAAGGTAAACATCAGAATAGACGTGCATGGTCAATAGCAAAGTTCTTCAATAATGACAGTTCGTAGCGTCGCCCTTGGCGTCTCTGACTAAACGCGTCAGATGCCTTAGTTACTTTGACACACAGGTGCAACTTGGCACTCCCCGCCAATTGCACATATCAGGCTGTAGTATAATAGCCGGAAGCACAGGCCTCGTTCTGACGTCGGCCGTGTACTTCTGTTAAATAGGTTATCATCAACCCTGCAGTAATACTTATTGTAGGTAGAAGTTCCGCCAATCTGCGGCTCCCACAATATATCTTCGTCACTGGATTTCTGGACAATATAAGACTAACAGTCTTGGATGGCTACCTCGAGCACAAATATATAAGTTCTGAAATGGCGGATCAGTGAGCTGCTGTTCACCCTAGGTAATCCTTTACATGTTCTGCCACCGAAAAGCGTAATAATGCATAAAGGTCGGTATTACCTGGCAAATGAATCCTCAGAACATCACAAGGAATTCTGTCGTCATCCCGACGCACTCCCGCTTAAAAAACCTTCCCATAGGCCTACGCCGAACTGTCAACCTCTGACCCTAAAGGTCAAACACAATGAATGAATAAACAAGGGAAGACAACCCCTAATCAACCTGACATCGCAGGTAAAGACACAATTATACTTATGATACAAACATAAGCAAATAACTTGACAGATGACTCCGTCGAAAATGACAGCAACATTACTACCACCCCCCTGTAAAAAAAAAATGCAATTTTTTTTTTTTTAATATGTTCATGAGCAAGATAGCACCAGTATCACTTCTATGCTCATGCAAACAATGAACCTAATATCAGGTACAATAGAAGAGGGTACAAACCATCTCCCAACATAGGAGAAAATATTTCCTTTAAGCCAAACAAACTAAGGGATACCATTCAAGAAACCTAAGTTGCTGGCAATACCAATCATATATCAAACATTACTAAATAATATAATCATAGCAATATACAAATGTCAATGCTATTTTAGCAACATATCACTGATGGATGGACAAAATGAAATTTGTTAAATTATCTAAACATCATCCAAATACATTTGTATTACAACATATTATGATATGAAGGACAGACCTAAGTCTGAAAGTATATCAGGAAAAACTAGGACACAAGATTTAACTGGAATCATGTGGGCATCTAGACAATATGTCCGCCATCACATTATCCGAACCACGGATAGCTCGCACCGTGAAATGGAAAGGCTGAAGAGCAATAGCATAACGAGTAGATCTCGAGCTCTTCAAATCCTTACTTTGCATAGCCGTAAGAGCTTTTTGGTCGGTTTCCATAAAGAAATGCGCGCCCAGAAGGAACCTTTGTAGCTTAAGAATGGACCAAACCATAGCCAACAATTCACGGACTAAAACCGAGTAATTCCTTTCTGCCGCATTCAGCTTCCTAGAAATATACATTACAGGATGCAGAGTTCCTGAATATTCCTGCATTAGCGCCGCTCCAATCCCAGTGGAAGAGGCATCACTACGAAGGACAAAAGTCTTATCAATCGTCGGTAATCTTAAGATAGGATGAGATGAGAACAAATTCTTAACCTGATCCAATGAAGATTGGCATTCTTGGGACCAACGCACCATATTAGGAGAACCTTTTTTCAATAACGTTGAAAGTGGTGCCATAATGGAGGACAGATTCTCAATGAATCTTCCATAGAATTGTATCAATCCCAAGAGACTACGCACTTGCTTTTTTTGTCTTCGGAACCGAGATATTTAATATCTTTGAAATGTTTTGGTCCTCTGTCTTCAACAGACCATGACCAACTCGATGACCTAGGAAGGAAATTTCACTAAACCCAACAAAAGCTTTAGAGAGTTTAGCAGTCAAACTATGCTCACGTAGAGTAGATAGCAATTCCTTTAGACCCAAATAGTGTTCTTCCCAAGTATCGCTGAAAAGACAGATGTCGTCTAAATATGCAATGACATCTGCACGATCTGATAGAATTCGTCGCATCATGCGTACGAAAGTCGCTGGGGCGTTCATAAGCCCGAAAGGCATAAAATTCCATTGAAACAGACCCCTAGGTGTCGAAAAAGCAGTGAGAGGTTTGGCGTGTTCCGTCAGTGGGACTTGCCAATAACCTTTCGACAAGTCTAGTTTAGTAAAGAATTTAGCTTTAGAAAGTCTAATAAGTAGATCATCTAATAACGGCATAGGTTCAGCATCGAACTTCGTAACTTGATTTAATTTGCGATAATCAACGCAAAGACGTATGTTATTGTCTTTCTTTCGAACAATAACTATCGACGAAGAATAAGCTGAAGTGGATGGTTCAATTATTTGTAGTTGAATCATTTCATCCAATTCTTTCTCGACTTGTGCTTGAAAATGAATAGGTATTGGGTATGGTCTTACTCTGATCGGATTACGATCAGTAAGTATGATGTCATGTTCTATGACATCTGTGTGTCCAGGAATGTCGGTAAGGACATCCTGATATGATTGTAACGTAGAGGATACTTGACGCTGTTCCTCAAAAGACAAGTTGGAAGAGACTGTAACGTCTCTCCACGATTCCGTTGAAGTAAGTGGAATCGCAGGAAGAGGTAAGTTTCACGTCAGAAAAAATAGTTTCCTCATCCTGTATAACGGACAGGGATGAGATGTGACCATGTTGGACTGGAGAGTCGTCCGTCGCCTGGAAAATAGGCTGTAAATAGTCTGGACGTTCAATAAACTCTGTTAGCATATTTATATGGAAGGTTTTATGCCTTCCATCCACATCGACAATATAGTCGACATCAGAAATTTTCGAGACTATAGTGTATGGACCCTTCCAAGAAATGAGAAGTCTATTCTCTCTTGAGGGCAGTAAGACATATGCTTTGTCTCCAGGACAAAGTTGACGTAGGCGTCTTTTCTTGTTAGCAAATCGCCTAGCTTTTTCTTTCGCAAATTCGGAAGATGAAGTTGCTAACCTGCACGATTCGATAATCTTTTCTCTAAGAGCTATAACATATTCATATGACGATTGTGTATCATCGTCAATATTATCGGAAGTTATCAAATCGTGTAACAAGGACATTGGCCCGCGCGGTTGCGCGCCAAAGACAAGTTCGAAAGGAGAAAACCCTGTATGCTCGTTGGGAACCTTTCTATAGGCAAAGAGGACTGCAGGTAAAACCCTGTCCCAATCTTCAGGATGATCCTCCGTTATCTTGCCAAGTAAGTTCTTTAGTGTCCTGTTAAGACGTTCTACCAATCCATTGGACATTGGATGATAAATACTACTGAGAGACCTTTTAATGTCTAGCGTAGCCATTACCTGAGACATAACGTCCGAAATTAACTGAGTGCCGTGATCCGACAGTATTTCTCCGGGGAATCCCAGACGAGAAAATACGAGCCAAAGAGCATCAGCGATATCGACAGTTGATATGCTCTTCAGAGGAATAGCCTCTGGCCAACGCGTGCACATGTCCACGCAAGTGAGGATAAATTGGGTGTCCTCTGGCTGACTTAATTTTGAACGGACCAATGATGTCTATAGCCATTTTCTGAAACGGCCGAATCGGAATATCTGCAGCCTGGATAGGAGCAGCATGTCTCGGACCCCTAGACTTGACCTCTTGACAAATTTTGCAAGATCGGCAATAAATTCGGATGTCTTTATTCACGAATGGCCAAAAGAATGACGCAAGGACTCTAGTTTTAGTTCTGGAAAAACCCATGTGTCCCGCACACTGAGAATCGTGTGCATGCCGAAGAATTAAGGCTCTCATACACTTAGGCACAAGAATTTGCGAATGCATAGACTTGTCCGAGTGTTGTACCCTTCGTACCAATATACCATTCTTCATAGTAATATACGATTTGTGATTCGTATTTTGATTGGGATCCCCTTTCTTTGCCAGAAGGAAGTATTTCTTCAAAGAAGGATCCTCTTCTT
>JAMPIV010011196.1:0-36279 GCA_024509875.1 Oreohelix idahoensis
TATTACACATGGACGAATCCAATCAGTGCTCGCGATCTCCTCCCCTAGATAACACAAGGATGATCTCTGCACAGTGCACAAAACTCCGTAAGTCGCCATCGTGAATCCCAATTTAATGTAGGGAATCACAAACATTTTTAATAATTATATTGGTGGGTAGGTTTCTAATTTTAATTAAATTTTACCCAGGATCAGCCCTACTCCTTTACGATTTCCTACGTCATAAGATTTTTAAATTTGCACAACTTGCACACCGGCCACCTCATATTTCTTCTGCCCATGGAAAAACTCACCCAAAGGTCAATGTTTTACATAACATTTACACTTCAGTTCACATTAATTCGCCCAGTCCATCCACTGAGGGAACTATTTGGATCACCAAACGTAAATGGTTCCCACATTTGGATCCCAGGTGAAAGGCTAACGACTGCGTTTGCTCAAGAAGGAGACTAATTCACCTTTAAAATTCTGTGAAGAATAATAGACTTGCATATTTCTGCAATCTGGCAGGACATGCTGAAGTGTGAGTGACGTAACTTGAAAAAGTAATAATCGAATGTTTACAGCCCAATTTGAGAAAAGTGACGTTTGAAATGTTGCACTAGATAAGTCATGCAAAATATTTTATCATAAATTTAAACGTTCAAAATAAGATTGGTTGATACCTTGAGGCGAGAATAACAATTGTGTCTATTGGGCGTTTGTCCCAACAACCTGGACGAGCGGGGGTAGAAAACGTGCAATATAATCTGACATTTGTTGGCAAGTCTAGTTCACTGTGAGAATCGCTTGCCAAGACCACAATCAGACCTCGCCAGAGCCTAGAATCAAGATTCTTATTTCGGAACAGTACCATTGTTTGAGCACTTTTTAGGACTTCAGAGCCCAGAATAAACTGTACCATTTAACAAGGACACCAGGGAATATGAGAAATCTAATACACGGATGTAGGATAAAGAGAGAGGGATAGTACCTCACGGTGAGAGACAGCCATGTCCTTTTTAGGATAGTCAGGATCCTATTTGGTTCTCCTCTCTTTATCTAGCTCATGTATGGCTCCTCGAATACTGCTTGTGTACGGCGGTGGCCACATCCCGGGCAACAGTCTTGGCTGACTGGCTAAACTACATGGGTGGAGTAGGAGCAATCTTACTCAAGGGAATGTCCATCCCTAATACACAAAGACTGAGACGGTGAGTGAGGCGGAGGAATCTGAGAAGATCAACGGCTCGCAAAGCGAAACAGCAAAGTGTGTGGCGCACTAGAGGCATGTAGGACATAGAAAAAGACAATGGCTAGCCACCGTGGAAGAGATTGGGGCCTTACCCCGTACTTCCTACAGAACATAATGGGATCACAACAACAAGATAAGAACCGATATGTAGAGAACTCTCTGTCCCCTGGGGAAGAATCTACTGTACAAATTAACAGTGAAGAGGCAACTCCTCTAATAAGTAAGGAAGTACATAATGACGAGTGTTCCTTAAATTCTGTTGAAAGGGACCATTCTGAGAAAGACCACCTAAAAACTAGTAGGAGAAGCCTAAAAATAGGAACTTGGAATGTTAGAACTCTAAACGGAGAAGGAAAGCTTGACAATCTTATATTAGAGGCATCAGACATGAAACTCGATATACTGGGAGTTGCAGAGGCAAGACTTTTGGATACAGGCTACATAACAAGAGACCAGTACACGCTTATACACTCAGGAGGAGAAAAACATGAAAAAGGGTAGGAATGTTGATAAAAAAGGAGTTAAAAAAATACGTATGTGGATACTGGACACACAATGACAGAATGATGTTACTAAAGATGAGAGCAAAGCCATTCGACATATCAATCTTACAAACTTATGCACCAACTAAAGATCACAGCGAGAAAGAAATAGAAGAATACTATGAAGAGCTACAACACACACTTAAACCAGTCAAATCTACAGATGTGTTGATAGTAATGGGTGATATGAATGCAAAAGTAGGAAAGGAAAATACAAGAAAATAGTAGGACAGTATGGATTAGGGACAAGAAATGATAGAGAGGAGACAGACTTATCCAGTTCTGTGAAGAAAACCAGCTGGTCATATGTAACACCTTTTTTGAACACCACCCAAGGAAATTATACACATGGAAAAGCCCAGGAGATGTAACACGAAATCAAATCGACTATATCATGATAAAACATAGATTTAAGAACAGTGTCACAAGTGCAATGACATATCCTGGCGCCGACATAAATTCAGATCACAATCCAGTCGTCATCAAAGTAAATATAAAGCTGAAAAGAGCAGGAAACAGAAGACAGCAGGAACCCCAGATAGAAATATCAGCGCTGAAACAACCAGATATAAAACAGAAATATTTAATCGATGTCAAAAAATCAACAGTTATTGACAGATAGCATGGAGCAGTATAGAAGAGAAAACCCAGAAGAAAAAGCAACCGCAAAATGGGAATGCTTAAAAACAAGCATACAATCAGCAAATGCAAATTTACCTAAAAAGGAGTCTAAGAAAAATCAAATTTGGATGACAGATGACATCTTGAATAAAATGGCAGAAAGAAAGAAAGCAAAAAACACTACAGAATATAAAACAATAGACAATGACATACGTACTATGTGTAGAGAAGCAAAAGAACGGTGGATAGCAACAAAATGCAAGGAAATAGAAGACTTGGAAGCAAAGCACATGACAAGAGATATGCATGAAGAAATAAAGAAATTATCAAATCGGTCGCGGTTTGCACAAGGAGGAAGCTGTATCAAGAACAAAAATGGTGTAATATTACTTGATGAGAAAGACATATCAAACATATGGGCAGAATACGTAAAAGAACTATTCGAGGACAACAGAGGTAAAAAACCATCACCAGATTCTAATGAAGGCCCAAACATTCTCAGATCAGAAGAAGAGAATGCCATTCATATGATACAAAAAGGAAAATCAGCAGGCACGGATAACATAAAAATTGAAATGATAGAAGCTCTGGAGAGCTGTGGTATAGATACAATCACAGAAATATGCAACGATATATACAATACAGGATATATACCACACGACATGAAGACATCAGTTTTCATAACATTGCCCAAAAAACCAAATGCAACAGAATGTTCAGACTTCAGAACAATCAGCCTGATGAGTCATGCAATTAAGATACTGCTCCAAATCATACAGGAAAGAATAAAACGTAAAGTAGACAGCGAAATCCAAGAAGAACAGTTTGGTTTTAGACGGAACAGTGGAACAAGAGAGGCAATATTTTGCCTAAGAATATTAGCAGAAAAATATACAGAGGTCCAAAAAAGTATGTATGTGCTTCATTGACTATAAGAAGGCTTTTGACAGAGTCCATCATGAGAAAATAATTGAATGCCTCGAAGACATAGGTATTGATGGAAAAGATATAAGAATACTCAGTAACCTTTATTGGGAGCTAACTGCCACAGTAAGATCGGGAAGGAATTATTCACCATACATAGACATAAAAAGAGGTGTCAGACAAAGTTGTGTGCTGTCCCCCTGCCTATTTAATTTATACACCGAAAAAATTTTCAAACAGATACAGGAAATACCGGGACTGAAAATCAGTGGAAGGTCAATAAACAACCTTAGATATGCAGATGATACCGTGTTGTTAGCTGAAAGCGAACAGGAGTTACAAGAACTAGTGAAGCAAGTGAACAGTATAAGTCATGAATATGAACTCGACATTAATATTGAGAAAACAAAAACTATGATAATTAGCAAAACAGACGATAAACCCACATTAAAGATAAGCGTAAATGGGAAAATCCTGGAACAAGTCAAGAGCTACGTATATCTTGGTCATATAATAACAGAAGATGGCAGATGTGAAACAGAAATCAAGAAGAGAATAGGAATGGCCAAAGCTACATTCAACAACATGAAACATATACAGACATCCAAACAGTTATCTCACAAATTAAAACTGAGAATCATAAAGTGTTATATATATTCTGCATTTCTGTATGGTGCAGAAACGTGGACGATGAATAAGCATTTTGAAGAAAGAATTGAGGCTCTTGAAATGTGGATATATAGAAGAATGGGGCGTATCTCATGGAAAGAGATGAAAACAAATAAGGAGGTCCTAGAAAATCTAGGTATGAAAAGAGAACTAATGAGGGAGATCAAAGTTCGGCAGCTAAAATACTTTGGCCACATAAAAAGGCATAACACCTTGCAGAAGACCATAACAGAAGGGAGAGTTGAAGGCAAACATGCAAGGGGAAGACAGCGCTATAAGTGGGAAGATAACATCAAGAGATGGACAGGAAAGAGTCTATCAGAGTGCACCACCAAGACAAGAGACAGAAGATGTTGGAGATCCATTACAGCCAACCTTCGTTGTGGAGATGGCAGCTGATGATGATGAATACACGGAGTCAAAGTAAGAATTCAGTGTTAAAATAATGACCCCTAAGAACACGTGTAAGAGGCCTGTTCCAGTGCCTGTATTCCTCTGAGCAAACAGTCTGTGAGCGAATATTAACATAAGTTGTGCATTTTACCTTCTATATTTGTCATTACTAACATGTGAACTAATATGTATATATTGCCATGTAAATATTAATATGTGAAAATCGCTATTGGATGTCCAAGTCATTTGAGGCTGGCAACCTCAGCATATAGAATGATAATTTCATGAACCGCCACTGCAAGGGCTGGTAACTGCTTTATTGCCACAGTTTGTTTAAGAGTATACAAATAAATTGAAAGTTTTCAAACCTTTTCAACCAGTGATAGATTGTCAAGGAAAACATTGTATGCAAATTTTAATCGGAACCTTTTCATCCAAGTAAGATGTAAAAAGGTAACACAGGTTATATCCTATACATATTAACAGTGTTTCATTTGAATGTAAAGCAAAGATACAGGCGAATTCAATTTAAATGTAAAGATAGTTTTTCTCTCTAAAGGATTACGCCCCAATTCTGATCCGAGGTAAAGTTTGAGAGATGGATGGGTGGAATCGGAAGCATTGGGAAACACCAATAGTATGCTGCTGTCGGGAAACCGCAATGGCTACTCAGGAGGCGTATTTGATGTTTCTAATTTCCTACGTTTTAACCATACTAAATTTGGAGGAGTACCAAAGATTCGCGGTATCTAATCTCTGGAACAAGAAGTGGGTAACCAGTAGGCCCTAAAGTTCGAACTTTTTTCTATAGACACCTTCTTTTCAACGAGGGTCCCTTTATAAGATTCGAGGGACTATTTCATTTGTATAGATTACTCTTTTTCCAGATCTTACATCAGAGGAACGTGCGCTTGCGCCATTACAATTCTTTACCAGCGACGAGCGTTCATCTACACCGCCTACCACGAATCAACCATCGAGAAGTAGCACTTACCATTTGGATAGCTTAAAGTCCTAAACTTTAACAAACTAGAAAAGTGTCCTTCTTTACATAAACATTGTTCATTCCGATCACAACCCATGGGGGATGGAATTCGCTTGCAATTTCCTGACAACATAATTATTCTATTTCCTTTAAAAACCATTCCTTAAAACCTAAGTGATTATCTAAATACTGTCCCTTGTATGTATAACAAAATGTTAACAGTCGGTTCGACAACTTGTTAGATGTAAGTGAGTTTTGCCTCAATCAAATTTACCACATACATCTCTAAACATTGATGGCTTTCTACAGAATCTTCTGATCTTTTTTCTTCTTCTAGCTTGAACGAGCTGAAATAAATTAGTTCCCTCTAAATGTCTTCGTCAGAGGCCTTCGGATCCCGCATATGGCATTGTAACAATGTGTTTATTAAACCATTTTCAGTATTTTCTTTGGTTTCGTTCTTAAAAACTTAAAAAACTCCTTGGCCATAGAAGCATGTATTATGCTTCTATAAAAAAAAATAAGGGGTCCTGCCAAGCGTCCAATCTAGTATAAAGGTAGACGCATTCATATTTCCACAAAGGTAGTGTGCACTTGAGTTTCACGTCACTGTTCATGGGACAAACCTCACTTCAATACTAAGTTGTTAGGTTCCAGGCGTACTGAAAACTATAGAAACATGACTTCAGATACAGTGTTTTTTTACGTTTATGAAGTAATCATAAGACCTTTATATACGTGAGTAAATAATAAATTAAAATTAAACCATGACTTTATAAGATAATATATAACCTTCATAATATTTAATATCATATATTTTAATATACGAGTATATAATATTAGATATATATATATTTATAAGTAACATGGCTTATATATATAAGTGATTCTTTTAGTTTAATTATACTAAAACATGGCATATATAAGGCCCAACGTGATTTTTTTTTTGATTATAAGTAAAATGACATATATAAAGTTTTTTTTATTCTTTTTTATGTTTATAAGTAACCTGACTTTTAAATACGGTTTCTATGAAGGAACTGCGTGATTAGAAAGTAACCATGCTCAGGGGAATGTCACAGCCGATTAGGATAGTCTGGCGCTACTCTCTTAATAGCGTCTACAATTGTTCGGTTAGAAGGCTGAAATGACTAAGTAAGTAAGTAAGCTGTTGAAAGATTTATGTCACGATGCATAGTAGCATCCATATCATACCGTTATATGTATATATATATACATCCACTTTTATACATCAGTATATACACGTCCGTTCTGGGTATAGCGTACTATATGCAGCTTTGATAAGTGAAATATAATAAATGTAAAGCTCACAGAAAGCTTTTTTGCCATTATTTGAACTGTGTTTAACCAAACGATTTGATTGGCGTCTAATAGTGTTTGATCTGAACTAAAAATTGGTTTAAAAACGGCCAAATAAACCTTTCACCATTACCAACGTGACCCCCATGTCTCTCTTAAATACGGGCAAAGGAAAAATATCGCAGTTCAGATATTTCCTGTATTTTTTAAAACCTTTGTGAGTTAGTCATCTTATCTTTTTTCCATTGTTTTATTTATTACATAAAATAAAAAGCTGTGTTTAATAATTTCAGGTTCAAAACCTACTTGAAATATTAGAAAACCTAGCTATAAATAAAGAATACTGATATGCAAGATGTTTCAGGCAAGCTGTCTATCTATGAGTGAAGCATTCTGATTTTGGAGCATCAAAGATGTTAATACACGAGCAGTCAATTTTACATAGGAATTTTTAACTACACATAAAAGTGGTTTTAGAGAACGATTAGAGATAAGTTTCATATCATAATCCTTATAACGACAAAATACTTAGACGGAATCATTACCCACATACACCACTTGGGCCCCATGCATAACACAGATTGGTTTTATAGCAACTTTTTTTAATACATTCTTGAAAAATGGAGGGTGTCTTTCTGGTCATGCTTAATCGTAGTATGGTGCGCATTATCATCCTGTGGGACACATATTTTGGTTTTGTTTTACTTCGAGCAGATGGCTTCTATGTGATCGTGAAATTGGTATCGGCAGTTAGCCTGAGAGCATGTGGTAATTTCTGACCAGTCTCTATGATTTCTAGCTGGTGTTATTGTATAGGAGAGTTGATATGTGGGGTTGTGTCTTCACGATGGGGCTGGAACGAGGACTATTCGCCAAACGCTGAAAGTTTGGACATTAGCGGTTAGATTCCTTTACGCGTACAAGGGAGGGTCTTCGTGGATACACATCCTTTTAAGGTTGCAACGCGTGATGTAGGAAGATCAGGCCAGAAACATATAAACAGAACATGATGTAAGTGACACTAAGAGTACTGCTCGCACATATACTATGGTCAACGATTCAAAAAGTTTAGTGATCCAATGGATCCTACGATCGTATCTACTCTATCTATATATCTCTAATGGCATATAATAGGCTGATAATATGGCATATATAAATGGTGATATATATATAAATCAGCGGATGCAAATATACTATCGAGGAGGGCAAATAGTATATATCATATATATATATACACATAACTTAAAATTGGATACATAGGCATCAGGTCTCGCGGCAGGAATGATGCTTAACTATAAACATTATTATATAATATATACACGTGGTACCTTTTTTGTAACTCAAAAACGCCACAACAGATCTGAGATAACATCAAAATCAGGACAGTATGATAAAGACAGGAACTTTACGATAAACATGCCAATACTAAAAATCACAAGCATAACATGGGCAAGATAATGACATCTGACGTATTCAAAATATACAGTAACAAATGTAAAACAGTGATAAGACAAAATTGCCAAACAATAATTACATAATTGGGCTTATTGTCACCTGTACGAAATCCTAGTACAGCTATACGGAAATAATCGTGAACATTGCTTTTTACTTACTTTATAACACTAGATTCAAACACAGGGTGCGAATCGTAATAATACATAGACACTTAGATAACAATTAGTCACGTACACAAATGAACCGTGGCAAGTACATAAAACTTTACAAATGCTAAGGCACACTTTATGAAGATCGGTGGACTAGTTCCCTTCACGCTAATGCCATACAAAAAACTTAGTCACAGGCGGAGATAATGCGTGAAATTTCATAACACTGGACACCCACTAGCACACACAAGCTAATCGTGTGTCAAACTGATAACTTGGAACATCCAGTAGTCACACACAAGAAATCGTGGAAATAACATAACATGCTACAAAACACTAGTACAACAAGATAATCGATTGAAATTACAGATATGACTAACAAGTCACGCTGCGCGCGCCAGAGGTTTATAAGAGGTGAGCATAATAATAAACCCCCCCCCAAATAAAAAATAAAAAGCTTCCCTTCAGATCCATAAACTTACTATGGTGAATGCGCCCCTGAGAGTGGCACATCCAGCAGCTGCTTAATCTACTGGTGCTCCTTTCGACGTTTTCTCCCCTCCTCTGCTTGCTGTGTGAGCCTCTCTTCGCCCAATCTGAGGTGGCGCCGTAAATAGCATCGCCACTTAGTGCGATCGGCAGCTTCCATCCTCTCCATTTTGCTGTTTCCATTGTCCAGTGCCCTCATATCTCTCCTGCCACTACATCTTTGAACCTCAGCTGTTGATGTCGCCCAACTGTTTCTCTTGCCATCTGCTAATATGTCCCGTATAAGATATTACTTTTGGGATGCGACACATCTATCATGCGGACGAACATTGGCCAAGCCAGCGAAGTCTGAGCGCTGTCTCTACAGAAGCGTATAATACATACTTTGAAGGCCAGCACGCCAGCCAGTGACAACACCTCTGACATCATTTGTCACTTTATCTTTACACGAGAATGCGGAGGATGCGGCGTAAGACACCGCAATTGAAGGTATTGAAGTCAGCTTCTTTCTTGCTTAGCATAGGTCGTGTCCAGGTCTCCGCTGTGCCATATAGGAGTGATGCTGGTGACGCAGGCATTATATACCCGCAGCTTTGGTCTTCATTGTGAGTGTTACATATTGTTTCCCAAACACGCGATGTGAGGCGGGCAAAGGGTAGCTTTGCAGCTTTGCCAATGCGGCTGTCGATTCAGTAGTTACACAAAGGTAATCATGTATTCCTAACACTTACAAACCATAGTCACACACAAAAACATCATTAAATTACATAACAATTAAAAACACTAGTCCACACACAGCTAATCGTGGGCCATACATATCACTTTATAAACACTAGTCACATCCCCACAAGATAAACGTGAATTGACATAACACTTACAAACACTATCCACACCCACGCAATATAATCCCAAAGCATACATAACACTTACAAACGCAAGTCACACACAAGATAATCGTGATAATTACATAACACCTACAAACACTAATCACACAACACTACAATCGTGACATTACATAACACTTACAAATTACTATCACAGGCAAATGCAGATGCGTTTTATATGTGACAGTTTTTGCAAATCTTGACAAACAGGTTTTATAGACAAAAACAGAGAAAGGGAGGACAACGTCGACAGTTGCTGTTTTCTAAGGCTGTTAACTAGCTTCCAAAATCCTGGTCAACTTTTACTTTTTACACTTTCATAAATAAAAATAATTCTCAAAGTAATGACAGGTCATCTTCAAAGAAATTAGCTTAATAAAAATCAACACAATCAAGTCCACGAGTAATATTCAAGGAGAACATGGTTTGATTCAAAACTACATTTATGATTTTAAATCACGAATAATGAGATCTTGAAGAGCCTATTTCTTCTGTAACTCTACATTTCCTAGTACTTTTAAAATAATAATATATATATGTATAGTTATCCAGAGCTAATGAACATCAATCGCACTCCGTGCAAACCCATAAGTGCACTCAGACCCTCCATCCAAATGAAAATGTGTCCACCAATGAGCAACGTCGGAATAATACCCTGAACATACAAACAGACAAGTTGTTCCTTATTGACTTCGACCAATGAGTAATTATTAGAGAACACCTCTTTGAACGTAATAATCAATGGTGCCCAGGAATTGTCCTATCTACACCCCCCCAAACATAGCATTTACATTGTACACCTGGGAAGAACAAACACATTTTTGAGGAGAGATATATATTTTCCATTAGTTTATTGAGACATACATGATCCATATGCTGTAAAAGTTAACAACAAAACTTAACGATAACAGTTAAGAACTAAAAAAACAGGTAAATACAAATGTAAAAAATCTTGACAGACTGTTGTGATTTTTACGTTTAACATAAAGGTCTACACAGTTTACCTTATATTTTTAATTAACAGTGGAAAGCTGGCCCCCCCCTCCCCCACAATTAACGGTTTTTAAGCAATGTCTGCTGTATGGAGAACGAGAGTAGTTAAAAATAAGGACATGTTACCACCTTTTGCCGGACGTCTGGGTTAAACCTAACTCTGTTCCCACCAGCTATAAAACAGAATTAAAGGGTTTCATGGGTATTCATAAACGTTTGACCAACAATCTACAATCATTTAAATATCAAGATTTATATGAAGTTTATAGACTAAATTGATTTAAGACAGAACAGTGCACCAACTTGATACAGTGTGAATTTAGCATTTGAATGGTTCAAAAACTCTTGGTATTTGTAGCTGCGCTTTAAAATGGAGGCAAAAAAAACCAGTCGAATTAACAGGGTAATCAAAAGCTTCAATTAAGGATGAATATCCTATGTATGTATGTCTTTGAAATACTTACGTCGTGTAATGTCGTCTCTACGCAGCGCTGGACGTAGGACCTGTTAGTCTGGGGGTAATTTAGTCCATAGAAAATTATCCCAATAATTGAAGAACGAGCGTTTTTTTTTTGACTCTGGACAGAGCAATGAAGGAAATACGAACCACAGTTCAAACTCATCATTGGCATTGACAGTTTGAAGGAAACATAAGTCTATATTACAACGAGGTGTGGTCCAAGTGCTATAAATGATTTTTTTAATGTTAACTACAAAATGCAAAGAACGAGTTCCAAAATGTACACAAATTCCTAATTTGTTATATTCACCTTTACAATAGTTTCAATTTGAAACGTTTGTATTTTTAGTCTCTGGATACAATTAAACTAAAAAACGGAAATCTTTTACTAATTTGTTTTATTAGTTTCTAAAATTGAATTGGGTGTCCTTTTGACAAAACATTTACCTGCCCTACCTGTACACAGAGAAGCGGAAGGAAATCGTTTGTTATATTTTACTTCATGTGGAAAATCTTGTCATCAGAAGAAAAATAAGACTTGATCATCGTTTCCCCGTGCGGATTAATCAAATAAGGGAAATAAGCCACGAGCATATGGAACAAATTGAAAGGTGGGCACCACAAGTTGTTTCCCCTAGCTATCATGCCCTTAACTCTCAACTCTTCACTGCCACACTCACCCCCCCCGACTATAGTGGATTTTTTAAAACTGTCCTTATCTTGGCTTGTTTTCGACGCTGTAACTGAATACCTAGAGAGACTTCAGTATGTTTGGATCTCCTAATTAGCGTTAGTCCTGTTGTTAATGTTCAGTGTTTTCTACAGTAAATATAAATAAATGTGCTCCAAATCTTTTTGCAGGGTCGGAATTAATAAACACAGAAAAGGCTCTAGATTATATTGGGGACTCCTCTCCAATCTTCCCTAAACGGTATAACATTAGAAAAAAAACCTAATGCATGATTAGGGTAATCAATCACTTTCGTTTTGAACCCAAATTGACACTGAACTTGTGGGTTGAAATGTTGTAATCACACAACATTTCCAAGCAGGACATTATGTTGGAGCGATCGGATTATAAACGTACAATTAAACCTTGATATGGCGACTGACGATTATTCTAATCACTGATTAAAGTTTCTATGCTGACCAAAGTCCGTTGACAAAGTCTGCTGGACCGGGTTAATGCCCAATAACCATTTCAGGACAGAAATTGTTGGAGAATAATAATTCAACATTAAAGAGAGATTCACTGTAAAGATTATGAAAAGTCCGCGAGTATAAACATGACCGAAAATAAACGGAAGACGAGAGATGCCTTCATTTGGACAGGGGACCCACGGAAGCATACAATTTATCTGCGTCACGACAAGAAATTTATCATATCAGTGAGGAATGAGAGAAATCTCCTATCAATACCTCAATATTGCAAGCTATTGGTTCGGCATTTGAGATGTTAAGATTACAACATTTTTTGATATGGACGCCTTATGTCGTATGATATTATTAGATAAGGTTATAAAATAGTTATTGTCCCCGTCCTGAGCAGAAGGTGGAAAGTGGTAAATAGGTGGAGAATTAAAAGTGTAGAAATAGGATTTCAGAGTGGTATCGTGAATAGTAAAGGAAAAAATGTTGTCCCTCAGGACTGAAATATTTTCTCCTAGTCCAGCATATTCTATTACGACAAAATTCGTCAAGTTTAAAGACCCTCTACCAACCCCCTAACTCTCAATAAAAGAAAAGTTTACCTAGACACATCCACACACAATTATGTGACAACAAGGACCACACAAAACATGAAAACAATGGATAATTTGGGTGATGGGGTCTGACCAACACATATATGTAAGTTATCATTTTTTGTTGTTTATTAACATAAAACCATATTAAACAACAACACACATCTATATATAATCAAATAAATCAAGTTCACAGAAACAAGGAAAAAAACCGAATAAGAGCCCTCCCCTGTTTGAGAAAAAGGATCCACAAAGAAGTTTAATAACCCAAAGGTCCAAAGAGTAAACCACTACGTTTACAGAATAAGACTATGAAGAACAAGACTCCACACAAAAATTTCTACACAGTAAAGTACTCCGTTTAGTCGAAGAACAAAAAAAAGAGTTAGTATGATGCTTGAACAAAGGAAAATCTTCACTCTCTCAAATATCTCACTCAGTCCCATAAGTGAACCACAAACACTCTTGTCATACCGATAATGTCGGGTGTTGGTATCCCTTGAAAAAGCAGCAATAGTTGGACAGACTAAATGTCAGGTTGAGTTGCCCAAATTAATGGACCCCCAGTCCCATGCCTTTAAATCTAATAATAATTACCAAGGAGGACTAGGCCAAATTTGGTAGGTTTAATTTTCCTGGATACACCCTGATGTACAACTGCCAAATAAATACTTGAATCAACGACGTTCTCGGGACGTTCACAGTTATCAACAAGGTTAAAAGTAATTCTGTATTGTCAAGCAGTCTGGTTGCAAAGAAAAAATGTTTAACAATATGAAAAAACTGATAATAATGGTAAATCAAATCGGCTGTGTCTTATGGGTGGAGTGCCGATTTTGAAACAGCGTTAGTTTTCTGTATAACTCCGTTGCTAACGGCTGTCAAACGGTCAGGAAATATATACGGTTTAAAAAAAAGAAACGCAGGCTACTGAAGGCACACACATAGCCATATTTTGACATTCAATAAACTTTTTTAATTTAAGGAGTTAATTGTTCACATTGACCACAAGAATACTTTGGGCTTCAGCCAATCCCATTGACATATTTGTTTTGCATCTAGGGTCACGAGAGTTTTTAGGCGTACTGGCTTTCACTTTAGTATGGTGTGTGGCTTTCCCTCTTGCATCGATCAGCGACTGGCATCTCTGCTACATGGATGCGATCAGACGTCTGATGGTGGGCCTGTGGGTAGGCTGCCCACTCTTCCTGGAGTACCGACAACCGATCATGGACGATTGGCTGGAGCAACGTCTCGGCGACAAACACGTCCCAATGCAGCAAATCCAACAGGTGCTCAATCTGACCTTATGTCTGGAGACAGGGGATAACCAGGGTAAAGGGTGAGAATGTTTGTTGGCAGGTCAGGAACTGCGTGGTTAACCGTCTCACCATTGGGGTCTGGCGTTGACCTGTATTGATAACACAGACCTTTGGGCAGCCAAAAGTGGAAGGCTCAATGCGGTCTCGAAGATAGATCATTGACGTAATCGTAGGTTGCATTCAAGCCCTCCTTCAATGATGCAACAAATGGACCTCCATTCGTAGTTCACTGATCATTCCCCACAACAATTGCTCCTCCACCACCGGTTGCGGCGGAGCTTCATCAACGCAATTTTGGGCAAAAAGTTTCATATTGCCTACGGAAGACCTAACGACGCCGTCTATCATGCCGCTGCAACAAAGAGGAGGGATAGTCACTAAAACCAGGAGGCGTCTCCATTGATTGTCAGCTGCCCAGGGACGATGCAGGTTGTCCCACCGAAGTCGATTTAGGCGATGTCGGCGCGTAAAGGGAAAGTCCTGGTGATGTCGTTTGTGCCCAAAGTCCAGCGTCATGCAGTCTATTCCGCAACAGTTTGAATTCAGGACACATGACGTCCAGCAGTCAATGACTGGGCCGTTTGAAGGAAGTGTTGTAAACCTGTCTCTGAGGTTGAAGAAGCCGAATAAAGCGATCCTCCGCTTGCTAGTTGTCACTCTGGGTCGGTCCACAGCAAATGCGGTCTTCAACTGAGCAAGTGGCTTGGAAACCGGTTGCCAAAGTTGACTGAAATGGTCCTCTGATGCACGTTATAGTGCCTGGCAACCTGAATTTGAACTTTTCGCCTGCATGCATTCGGCGGCAATAGCAATGTTACCATAAATTTTCGATAGAGAAGCCATAAAATGTCTTCTTGAAAATTGAACTGATTTTATTGTGTGTAAGCGGTATCTTTTATCGGGTTTCAGTTTCCCTAACATGACGCCACTAGGAGTAAAGGCACTTGATGCTTCTTTGAACGGATCGGCCGGCTAAGGATTCAAAGAAGAAGAAGTTGCGTACGTCCCAGTGAATAGTGGGTTTCACGAACCCAAACTTTGTTGCCTTACAGTGGTGCGCACCATGAGGCTGTGATCCCAAAAATTGCGTCATAAAAACATTAATGACCAGTACGGTATGATAACGATTACAAAAACGAACGCAATTCAGTCAACAGTGCATTTGACACTGTAACGAACATTTTTTGCGGCTGGGTTTTAAATATACCCTAGGACCAAATTTGAACTTACCAACACACAAAAACGCACCCTCGGATAGCTGTGCGTTTCTTTTTATTGAAAAGTATATGTTCTTTCGTATGCCCAGTGGGTGGAAAAATTGGCTAAAATAATCTGGGTAATGTACCACCCAGGTTACGATTAATCTTTACTGTTTTATATCTCTCACTAAGAAAGCACGAAGAAAAAGGACCGAAAAGGTCCAACAAATCGAAGACCCAGATTAATAATAATGGCAACTGGTAATGTTTCGACCGCTGGCCGCTTGTTTTGATCATGTGCTATATAAGGGAAGAAAAGAACACTTTTTAAAACAACTGCTACTATCCTATCCACCCGTAAGGTTTCCGCTATGGCATGTCAGGCAAAAAGGTGATGTGTCCCTCCCCCGTTATTGCCCGCGAAAAAAAAAATGGCACAGGTTGCAAAGTCAATTATTATTTATTTTATCCATACTACGCGCCCTTTAACAAAAAATTGGCCTTGTCACTACTAGCTAATTAGTTGGGTCTATTGTTCTAGTCACATAAAAAAACCCCCAAAAAAAAAAAATTATAAAACTCTTGTACCACTTATTTAATTTCACTAAATGAAATATAATGCGAATTCTTTTCGGTCACTCATCCCCGTCACACTTAATAAATTCAGTCAGCTAAGCCATATCTCCATGTATAGAAAAAAATGGGTGTTTGAAATTACATTACTAACTCCTGAAGGAAGGTCAGAAATATCCTATGCGTTAGGTTATTTCACTAGTTTGTTTTAAACGCTAGGATGGTATCCGCATGTCTGGTTTTGTGTAGTGTGCAGATGTGTTCAGTCAAACAATGTTCATACAAAAATAACAGGGCAATCCACATAGGACGTCAGTAAACTCACGACGTATAAAGTCAATGATTCTTGTAACAGCCGTTGACGTTTTTCTTCATTATTTATTGTGGACGCCACAGTGACAAAATGGTTACGCGAATTTGTAGGCACATCAAACAGTCATTATCACAGCAACATTCAATACAGCAATAGACGGTAGACAGCATTACAATGATGAGTCAGATGCATGTTATATTTCATAGTGCTGTAAATGTAGTCAGGTGAAAAACTCCATCCTTTTCTATAACAGCCAGGAGATAACCAGATGTATGAGATCAGTTCACTCTCCTTAGTCTGACTTCAGCAAGACAGACACGTCTGCCGAAGTATAAATAATGTCCTCAAAAATATCCTCTAGATAATAAAGGTTTTCCAAACCTAGTTCATTTAACAAAGTAGCAAGTAATGGTCCTTGGGACATGCATCAACCGATGCAGTACAATACAGCGACATGTGAGCTGGGAAAACATCTCGTGACGACGACTTTCGAAGACAGGCTATGAATCGAAATCGCTCACGACCCAAAATCGATAGAGTTAATGAAAAGTCAATTTACCTTGCTTTCAGGAAATACACAGAAATATCACGCCTCCCGACATGTGGGAAACACTAGAGGTATTATCTCGAATAAACGAAATATCCATTAAGAGGACTACACATCCCTGACAGAAAAAAAAATAGCGGAGATCCCCTCTTCAACGAGGCATCTCTTTCGCCATTCAAATCGCTCACTCCACTAGTGGTGGGCGGAAACCGATCGACCAAAAAACAAGACCAGTCATGCGCAGTCCAGCGCAAAAAGACCACAGCTCAAAACTTAACTGCATTCAATACCAACGCGAGAAGACAAATGCTTACCGAGAAAAGTGACTATAAATTTCAAGCAGTTGTTGCCCTTGCGTTATAAAATAGATATTGTAATAAAACGATGTTGCGAGAATTTATCACGCAACATATCACCACCTCCTCCCGATTAAAAAAAAATGTGGAACATATTTTTTTTTTTTTTAAATATCAAAGAGCATGCGATAAGCGGCTCAAAACGCACGAATTATGCGCTGATAATTAATTAAATTGCCTAACATGAGGCTAAATATAGAGTGTCTGGTGAGGATATACCTCAACAGAAAAATAAATATGTCTCAAAAAATATTCACATCGGGGAGGTGTCACCAACACACATCACGTTAGCATGTAAACACAATATACGTATGCAAGTTACCATAATCATCATTAAACAGCATACTCTAATATTGTCTTTAAAAAATGGATGTACAAATCTGATAGGAAAATTTAAATAGTACATTCTTTGACATGTAATGACATAAGTACATAGTAAAGTTAAACTACATGACGATCCAGGACATATGCTCTGGTATTCCGAGGGTAAGTACACAATCTAGAACTCGTCATGCTTGATACTAGTAAGGTAAGTCCTCCTCTATCATCTTAAAAAACGAACAGAAGAAGATGACAACAAAGCACGATAGTGTGTACATATAAAGTAAGTACAGATGTGCTAATCTATTGTAGAAATATAGGTGTGTTATGACTCTGTAATATATGGAAATATAGGACAGAAGTATTAGTTGGGAGTCATGTGGGCATTAATATTATTAATATCTACAATGTCTCCTTGGGACAAATAGCACTAAATGGTTAGTTTGGGGTGGCGTCATCATGATCAATCTATGGCTTACAACAGTTTATTGTCCTTGACTACGGGGGACTGTTTGTTTTGTCTTTATGTAACCACGATTTATGTTCTTAATTGATGGTGGAATATAGTTTATGAATCTCCAGCAGGCCAGGTTTCCTGCAGTTTTTAATGGCACTGTAAACGATTGTGGTACAGAATTCTTGTGGCCCACTCCTCTCAGTAGCTGGAAGTAAAATGTTAGGCTGCACAGACACCCGCTTTTGTACTTTCTACCAAATGGCATTTGGCACAATCGTCTAGTGCGCCAAGATCAGAAAACTTGGAAACAAAATATGTGACATGTGTCAGTTACTCTATTTACTGGCGCACTCTTACACAACACACCACAAAAACAACATTACCCACAGGACTGAGTCAGATCTCTCTGACCAACGTTAAACCACATCTCACCCAGTTGTTATCAAATAGTACCAGATTTCCCAAGACTGCATTGCATCCGAAATTTATGTTCATATGTTTCCTCTTTTATATCAATAAGGTGGGTGATTTACGTTCCCATGATGTCAATAATAGATGCCTTCATAGTCTGAGGATAGGTTTTCATATTTTATTAGTTTTTCTGAGGGGACTGTTTTCTCTCGGTGGGGACTAGAGCAGCACTTACTTGTGTAATCATTTTTATGATATGGCAGTATCAATTACTCAAATATTAAAAGTAAAAGAACAAAGATAAATGCTTTTTTTTTACACTTCAGAATTGAGAAACAGTAATTTAGTACTAGCAAACTTCAGCTGAGTGAGGGCCTAGATTATGGCGTCCCCATGATTCTTATTTATTAATTCTTGGAAATTACCTCTAGCAGATCAAGAACTGTGTTAATGGGACCAGTTTCTATAAACTGGAAGCAAAGAGTCTGTCCGTCAGTAATCTAAATCTTCCGTCCATCCAAGTCGGTATCTCTATGTGTTTTTTCAAATATTCAAACTAAAAGTCACATTGCAGTCAAATCTCAGTCTAGTATGTAGTATTTTTCTGTCGGTCGTCTGTCTCAACTTGGCTTTTCACAAAAATATTTGTTTTTTGGGATAATCATGCAAAACCTTACACAAACCTGCCCCTAAGTTATTTTAGCTACTAATCGATTGCCTCTAGTTCATTGCAGTTTGGGATTTTTGATTTTTTTTCCTAAGGAGCAAAATGTAACTTTAGTGAAAGTATGCAAAAAAAAGTTTCGTCGTTGCTTGGAAACAATAGGTTTTGTTCATTCTTCGTGTTATTGTCCGTCTATGTAATTAAAGTTATATTATTTCTCTGCTCAAGATGGGTATCAAACTAGTAGGTTTTATTTTCATAAACTTTATTATAAAGAAAAAACCTACTTTCTAAGTTAGTTTTTGAAATTTGTTTTTTAATTCATCACAGGCGTTTGCCGCTGTATTCAAACAAAAACAACTAATTACGGTTATAAAACGTTAAGATACGACTGTTTCTAACAAGAGCTAAGGTCGTTTTTGTTTACCAATTTCCTTACTTTGTGCAAACTGGGGCGTAATTTTTTTTTGAAACTACAAATTGGTCTTTTTAGCATTTAGGATTTAAACACGTGTTCGACGTCCATTTTTTTTCCTTTTATTCGTTATCCTCGTCTAAAAGGGTAAAACCGTTCGTCGCATGTTCACTAGTTATTTTAAATGGCGTAGGAAAGCGCTGGCGTAGGCGAGGACTGTATCTCGGATTCTTCTGTATAATTTTATCTACTGTACTTACGTTATCTTTATATTGGAGATATTTTAACGTTGTATTACGGTACTTTCACACACATTTCCATGAGAAATGATAAAGCAAGTTAAAAACCAGTGATTTAACTAGATAAAAATTACTCTCAGCCTGCAATACTCTAATTTGATCACAGGGGTGCCTATGAGAAAATTGCACGACATTCTGTGACCCGGGATAATTCAATATTAAACTGATAAGGTTGCAAAATAAAGACCATATAACAATTCTTTGCATTTTATTTTGGCCTTGAGATATGCAACATAGGGGGGATGGTGATCGTCACGGACACAATAAGTTCCATAAGATAGATTTGGAACATTTTTTATTGCAGATTAAAAGTAAACATTTCTTTTTCGCTGTGGATATCTTGCTCGCTTTATTCAACTTGGGGATTGCTATAGCGATGGGTTAAGATCCCCATTGGGTGAAGAGGATTTGCAACAAAAGCGCCCCCAGGTACATTATTGCTCTGTTCAACAAAGTCCTGAGCCAAATCATGCAAGTGAGAATAGGCTGCTGTGAGTTTTTTCTTTAACTCGTGAATTGCCATTTCACATTGCGGGACAAACATTTTATCAGGATTTCTTTGAGGTAGAATCAGTCAGAGGACGCCCATATAGAGTTAAAATTTTTGATATATTTTTGGTAAAAACCCACATAACGACACAAGGAATCGCACGGCTTTTTTTGTTTGATGGTCTAGGTGGCTCCTCTCATGTTTTCAATTTCTTGGTGTCAAGTGGTCATCGTTACCCTCGATATACAGTATGTCTCCAAGAATTCCCAACCCTTTCATTCAATAGACAACATTTTGTTGCCTGGCGGTAAGGTGGGCTGGCTCTGAGCCTATCTAATATACATATGTAGCAAGAGTTTAATGTTTCTTCAAATGTTGGAGTGCGACGAGAATTTCACCCATGAAAGTTCGTGATACTATGGATTATTCAGGGATATCCAACAATGTGCACATCATCCAGAAAATACAACTCGGAGAATTTTGTTCAAGCCGAATGGTAGCATGTTGAATTCATAATGTCCTTCCGAGGTGCTAATAGGGGTGCATAATTCGTCAAATAACGTCAAACGTCAGGCTTTCCAGGGAATCTGGTAATAGCCTTTGCTAAGAACCACCTCGAAACAAAGTATTTTGCCTTGTTCAATCTGGCAAATTACTGGTTTTCTCTGGTAATGGAATACCACTGGTCCTTCTGTGACAGCATATCAGTTCCCTGTAATCTATCGCTCAGTCGATGTTCCCCAGACGGTTTTCCTCAACAAAACTACACTGGAGCTTTAAAGAAGATCACTGTGAATAGATATCCCTATCTTTCCAACAAATATTCGATTGTCCTCGTTCTAGGCTTCTCACTCTCGGTGCGAACGGAAACAGAATAGGCTCTCTACACAATTGGTTTAAGCGTTTAACCAGTCTTCATGTCATACTGTAGCAAATTTGTATGGCCTGGTTTATCTGTTAATACATCTGTATGTTCCTCCAGAACCTGTTGAACTCTCGCCCTCTGGTTTTTAGTCAGGTGCTTACTGACTTTTACCTGTGCTGCTGTTTCACAAGGATGTAATGGGTATTCATGTGAGGTGAGTGGTTTCCTTTTTCATTGTAGTTGCGATACCAGGGTCAGTAAGGGGGTGCTTGTCCTGGGCTGTCTCTCCAATACTTCTTTAAAAGGTTTACATGAGATACCTTTTCCTTCCCCTTTTGTCAGTGTTATAGTTTGTTCTAGACACATTCTCTAGAAACGTATATGGACCTTGCCATCCATTTGACTTATTCTGGGCGGGTTGGTAGTAGAAGAAGCACCTTCTCTCCCACAGCTAGGTTCTCTGTCTTTGCTTCTATTAAATACGCCTGCATGTTTTTTGGATAGTCTCAAATTACTCAAATGCCTGTTTCCATCCAGCTTTCAAACGAGTGGTCAAGTTCGTTTGTCACAAATTTGATGAGTGATTTAGTGGTAACAGTCTCTTGCCGCCGTTCTCAATCTGTCCAGGTCCTTAATAGAGCTTCTAATGGACCTTTTATTGGCCTCCCAAATAGCAGAGTTGCGGGAGCCATCCCGGTTGAACTATGTGGTACCTCCCGATACGCAAACAATGCGGCGGGCAGGAATTGATCCCACAGATCCGGTTTTTCGAGTGCCAGCTTTCTCAGGATAGAAATGAGAGTCCCGTTGAACCTCTCTACCTGGCCGTTCCCTTGTGGATGGTACGGACTACAATGAAAGTGTCTGGCTTGAAATAGCTTAAAAACTTCTTCCGTTAGTTTCCCCTTGAACTGTGAGCCATTATCCGTCAAGATTTGATGCGGGAATCCTAATCTTGTGAATATTGTAAGTAGTGCCTCTGCTACATGTTTTGAATCAATTGATGGCAGGGCTACCGCCTCTCCCCACATAGAACAAGTGTCCACAGAGTAAGGATGTAACTGTTCCTCCTCTTGGTCCGAGTGAGAGGTCCTACAATATCCACTGCAACCCTCTCAAAGGTGTTCCCACTATGGGCATTTCCCCTAGAGTTGCAGGGGCAGTCCAGTGCTTTGGAGCTACCCTTTGACATTCTGGGCAGGATTTGACATATCTTTTTATATCCTCCGTTATCCCTGGCCAGAAGTAATGACAAGCTATACGCTGTCATGTGGCGCTGATCCCCATGTGACCACTGAAGGGAATCGCATGCCCGAGTTCCATCACTTTATCTCTATATGAAGTGGGAAGAACCAGCTGGTTGTGACCATTTGTTCCAGTTCCGGCCTTCCTGTATAATAGTTTGTTCTTCATGAAATATTCCCCCTTGCTCGGAGGTGTGTGGCATTTGGGCAATTTTTTAAAACATGGCTTGATTGTCCTATCCTCAGCCTGCGCCTTTCTCATCTCCTCTGGATGAGCATTTATAGGTTCACCTTCTTCCTCCTTCTTCTGTGACCTGGTCTGCACTGTCGCCATGATCACAGGTTTCTCGGGATTCCCCAAGAAGACGTATCTACACCCCAATATCAGAGGGTAGATTGGTTCATCTATCACTGCTGCTCTGATTTCTCCTTCCACATAGCGAGTTTTCACCGTTATCCTTGCGATGGGAAGTGTCATGAGTGGTATGTCCTTAGTCGCCCCTTGTATTTCCACTGTTTCTGTGGTATACTGACTTGGGTCCACTAGGCTAGACTTCACAACTGAATCATAATCCAAACCTGTATCATAAAGGCACCTTATGGTGACCCCATTACAAATAACATCCTCACAAACTGGGGGGTGATAAGGTCCCTGTTGTCCATTAGGATTAACCTTTAATCTTTGCGTCCCCGACTTCATTGCAGCAATGTTTGAAGGTTTCCTTCTACAAAATTCGGTGTTATGGTTATCCTTCTTGCACCATTTACACCATCTTTTTCCTTGGTTCAACGGTTTTCTTTCATTGAACTTTTGGTCATTGAACTGTGAGTTTCTGTCGCGATAGTCATTTCGTGGCCGCTCAAAGTTTGTCCTACCTTTATTTCCCTGCTCTCTATTATCAAATTTATTAAATTGCTGTGGAGCTTTAAAATTGTCTATGTGCTTCTTTTTAGCACCACTTACCTCTGCCTGGGCTGCCTGATACCTCTCAGCGACATTTAAAACCTCCCCCAACTTCTCTGCACCTTGTTCCATGAGAAATTTTCTCATGTCTGGAGCCATGGACTCTCTCAATTGCTCAATCATGATCATTTCTTTAAGATCTTGGGTCTTCCCCAGAGCCGTCCATTTCTCCAAATAGGTTTCTACTCTGGCAGAGAATTGGTGGTATGTCTCCCCAGACAACAGTTTGGCATTTCTAAATTTCTTACGATAAAATTCACCATTCTTCTCGTAATCTCAATAACAAATTCATTGCTATTAGACATGTCATAATTGTCTTGGTCGTCTCTATGCATCTTAGCAAAAACTTCATAAGAAGTACCTCTAAGCCCGTGGGATAACTTAAGACTCCACCTCTCTCTTTCCAACCCATAAGTAGTAGCCAATAGTTCAAATCTACTTAAAAAACTTTCTATGTCATCGTCTTTCTCTACAAAATGGTCAAAATGAAAACCCATAGCTGAGGTTGAGGCTCCCTGACTAACGTAGCATCTGAGGGAAAAGGGGAGGTGGCACCATTTTCAGGGGCATGGCCTTCTAATTCCAGCTCCCTTAGTCGTAACTCGTGCTCCGTTTGCAATCTTCTATCTTCTGCTTCCCTCTCGGCAGTCAATCTCTTTTCTTCTGCCTCCCTTTCAGCAGTCAATCTCTTTCTTCTAGCTTCTTCTGCTGTGTTTTTTCTTCAGTCTCCAATGCCTTAGCCTCTTTGTCAGCCTCAATCTGCAGCCTCTTTAGTTCTTTGTCAGCCTCAATTTGCAACCTCTTCTCTTCAGCTAACTTCCTATCTTCCCTTTCAATATACTTGTCACATTCTAAAGTCACATATTGAATTAAAACTTGACCCTCCATGGTTCATCCTCCTTCGCCGTCAAGCACTAGCAGAAGCCGATTTAAATTTTGCTAGATCTGGCCATACGTCCTAACACACAATTTTAGCAATGACTAAGGTTAATTCCATGTAATATAATTTACTAAGGTAATCAACAAAGTGTAATTTTTCAAGGTAATATATTACTTAATTAATTAATTACCACTGGCTGTGAAGATTCAACAACTTTTATATTTCCACTTTTTATTTAAAGGACACTTTAACCTTTATTCACTTATGACCCCCGAATAGTTTTAATTCCCCGACCAGCGAGATTTCTCATATCTCTTTGATAACTTAATCCCGGACGAGCCCCAATATTTGTATCTGGTTTTTTATGTTTATTGTATGGTCTAGATATGGTTTCATAGTGTATTGGCATGATGTCAGCTGTGAAGGCTCCTGCAGATAAAAGCTTATGTGAGTTACTGAAGGCCCCTTACTGCTAACACTTTACGACCTCAAACAGAACCTATTCTACTCTAATGAGTGTTAGCTACGTTCCAAGTCTAGGGTAACATGAAATGTAAATGTGCTAGGTAATAAAATAACAGACACACACATGTTTTAAATAATAATTCTAATAATATATAACTAAACTCTAATAATACACTGAACTAACACACAGGCTGTTAAAGTTTAAGTTTAAAAGTCTTTTAAATTTTTTAGTCCCTGAACCAATTGTTTCTTTTGGTCAGAACTTAATTGAATAATAGGTAATTTTCTATGAAATGCATATATATAATATTGGCATAAACAAGTGGTTCTGGTGTACATAAAAGTATATTAATACAATAGATTAATAATTATTAATATCTACACTGTCTTGGGACAACTAGCCACTGATGGTTTTAGTTGGGGGGGGGGGTGGGTCATCATGCTCAATCTATGGCTATACAAGTTTATTGTCCTTGACATATGGACGGATGTTGAGTCTTTATGTAACACCGATTTATTTCTTAATTGATGGTGGAAATATTTAATGAATCTCCAGCAGGCCAGGTTGCAGTTATACTGGCCTGTAACGATGTGGTACAGAATTCTTTGTGGCCCACTCCTCTCGTTAGCTGGGAGTAAAATGTTACGGCTGCACAGAACACCCGCTTTGTACTTCTTACAAAAGCTTTTGGCACAATTCGTGGGTTTTAGTGCCAGATCCAGAAACTCTGAAACAAAATTTGGGCCATGTGTCAGTACTCTATTTTACTAGCGCCACTCTACACACAACAACACCACAAAAAAAAATAACACAGACTGAGTCAGATCTCTCTGAACCAAAACGTAACACAATCTCACCCAGTTTGTTATCAAATAGGTACCAGTTTCCCAAGACTGCATTGCATCCCGAAATAATGTTCAATAGTTATCCTATTATATTCAATAAGGTGGGTGGTACGTGCCCACTGATGTCAATAATAGATCCGCCTGCCATAGTCTTAGATTGGTTTTCATATATTATCGTATTGGTTCGCGGCCCTGGGACTGCGGTGGGGACCTAGAGCAAGCACTTACTTGGTCGTAATTCAATTTTTCATGATTTTAAGGCAGTATCAATCACTCAAAATATTAAAATAAACAAGATAAATGACTTTTTTCCTTACACACATTCCAGAATTGAGAACACAACTACTTAGTACTAAGCAAAACTCAGCTGAGTTCGCTGGCTAGAATTATGGCGTCCCACAGATTCCTTATTTTATTACTTCTTGGAAATCACTCTAGCAGTCAAGAACTGTGATAATGGCACGTCTTCTATAAAATGGCACAAGCAAGCGTCTGTCCGTCAGTAATATAAAATCTTCCGTCCAATCAGCGGACTCCACCTCTACTTGTTTTTTTTTCAAATATTCAAACTAAAAGTCACATTGCAGTCAAATCTCAGTCTAGAATGTAGTATTTTTCTGTCGGTCCGTCTGTCTCCAACTTGGCTTTCTCAAATTACACTTGTTTTTTGGACTAACTACATGCAAAACCTACACAAACCTGCCCCCTAAGTTATTTTTAGCTACTATCACTCCGACTTGCCCCTCTAGTTTTCATTGCAAGTTGAATTTTTGCATTTTTTTTTTCTCAATGACGCCAAAATGTAACTTTAGTGAAAGGTATGCACACAAAACTGTTCGCTATCTGGATTGGGAACAATACGGTCTTTTTCGTCAATATCCTTCCGTGTTATCTGTCCGTCTATGTAATTTAAAGTATATTTTTTCTCTAGCTCAAAGATGGGCTTATCAAAGCTAGCTAGGTTTAATTTTTCATAACTATTATTAATTAAAGAAAAACCTAATTCTTCTTCAAGGTTTGTTTTTTGAAAATTTGGTTTTTGAAACCTTCATCCACTGCGTTTTGCCGCGGTATATCATACAACAACAAAATAATACGGTAAAACCGTCTACAGATAACGACTGTTTCTTAACAAGAAGCTAAGGTCGTTTTTTTTCTACCAATTCCTACATTGTGTAAAACTAGGGCGCGCTTAGTTTTTTTTTTGAAACGACAAATTGCGTCTTTTTAGATTTATATTTCAAACACGTGTTCGAAAGTCATAATTTTTCTTTTATCTCCGTTATCCTCCGTCCTTAAAAGGTAAACCGTTTCGTCTGCATGTTCCAACTAGTTAGTTTAAATGGCGCTAGAAAGCGCTGGCGTAGGCGAGAATGTATCCTCGGATCTTATGTATAATTTTATCCCTGCATGTTTTCTTACCCGTTATCTTTATAATTGGAGATATTTTAACGTTGTATCACGGTAATTTCACCACAAAATCAGAAAATGAAATCCCCACGAGACAATTTAACACATTTAGCGAAGAATGGTTCTAGTCTTGTGTGATTAGATTATCGAAGAATTTCTTAGCGACTCTAATAACTGAATACTTGCGACAGAGCGGCGATATTTATATAAGCATATGGTGTTATCATCACCAGAAGACGTTACAATTCACACCTTCTGTATAGTAGGGGAATCATGAACTGCGTTTCTCGGATCAAAGGTTTCTTCGTTCATTCTACTCAGCGATGCTGACCGACATCAGATGATTTTGCCGTGCACGGGCCACTATTAGATTACGCCCCCTTTCACAGATCAAACATTATCTCCCCCTGAAACGTGCGAACATGAAAGGTGGTCGGGAAAATATTATCGCCCCTTGTCTCTCTTCAAAAAATCCATTATTTCTCCGCGCATCCGTCAAATGGACCCTGATAAATTGGCAAATCACCTTGCGTGAGAAACTCAGGTAAACAAACGCGATTCGCCCCCTTGTTACACTTGCAGGTTTGCGAAAGCTAGTAAACAACTCTGTTGTTATGTTTAAGAAAAAGGCATGGATTTAAAGGTGAGTCATACATACAGAAAATTGCGTGGTTTGGCTTAGCCAATGGTAGACGTTAAATGGGAAAGCAAAGGCTGTCTGATTACTGTATCAATATTTCTGTTCCACGTCACAGTACGTCCGGGCTTTGAAGATGTGAAACAGTTTCATATCTCATTTATGGAAATAGAGCTACTGTCATCTGCAGCGTCCAAGTGATTGCTGTCTTCTATTGCATCATCCCCTCCTCTATGCTCCAATTTCGACTCATAAAATCCGCTCCTACATTCTCTTTTCCTGGTATAGATTGTACTTTAAACGAGTACACGCTTAACAGCAAAACCCAACGCATAATCTTTGCGTTAAATTCCTTATTGGCTCCAAGAAATGCCAATAGAGCATGATCAGTTTGTACTGTGAATGAAACGCCATATAGATATTCATCATGTCTCCTGATTCCATTCAAGAGTGCTAAGCATTCCCTCTTCACGGTCGAATAATTCCTTTCTGCTGTATTCAGTGTGCGGCTGCCGTATGCAACTGGAATTAACAGACTCGGATTCTTGTCATCTGCCTGAAGCAGTGTTGACACGATTCCCTGTCCGGAGGCATCTACACGCAAAATGAAAGGTTTCTTAAACGACGATCTTGTTTTTTATCAATAAAATATAGTTCATCATCATAGGGGGAATAATGAATTTATTGACCTTAGAGGGATTTTCCCTAACTCGTTTATTGACTGCGGCTATTTCCATGTCCTGTTTGTGGCGAAATTATGGCTTTAATTCTTTGGCATTATCATCAATTTCAGTTGATGTTAGGTTAGCTGTGTCCTTGCCGTTATTATTGGGCTCATTATCATACGAGATTCTGGACAATAAGCGCATGTGTTCAGGGTCACTGGGATATATTCAATTGTAGTATCTTACGAATGTAAGTTCATTGATCATGTTTGAAGTTTCTTCGGTTGTTCTTGAGTCTTCGTAAGCCAGTTGACAAGGGGTTGGTGATCGGTCCGAATAAGGAGTCTGGTACCACGAAAGTAAAAATCAAATTTATGTATCGCATAGTGTATTGCGTAGGCTTCTTTCTCAGTGGTGGTCCATCGTTTTTGTGACTTGGATAAGACGTGGGATAGGAATGCTATTGGTTTTTCATTTGGAATATTGGGTAGGATGGGCTTTTCATCTGGGGACACTGGTTGTACAAGACAAGCACCAATTGCATTGGCTGAGGCATCTGTATACAAGATCATGAGTTGGGAGGTGTCCGAATGTCCAAGAAGTGGGATGGTGGTTAAGGCATTTTTCAAGTACTCAAATGACTTTTCACAATTGTCGGTCCACCTAAAACGTGCATACTTTCGTGTTATGGCAATTAAAGGTTCGGCTCCTCTGGAGAAGTTTATGATGTGTCTTCTATAGTTCCCGGCAGAACAAATAAAAGCTCTTACTTGTCGAACTGTCTTTGGACTAGGCATCTCCCTGATAGCTTTCACTTTATCTTCATCCCGGCGAATGCCAACACAATTTATGATAAATCCCAAGTATTTTGTTTCTGTCTTCAGGAACTCACATTTCGCTAGTTTCAGTTTGACTTGTTTCAGTCTGCCGAAAACTAGTTCCACTTTCTGGAGATGGTCTTCGATGGAGCCTGCCGTGTGGATTAGTATGTCGTCAATGTAGGCTAGCGCGAATGGCTGTAATCCTTCAAGGACTTCATCCATTAACGACATGTATGTCGCCGGACTTCCCTTAAGCTCGAACGGCATAACGTTCTATGCAAAGCTGCCAATATTGGTGCAAAAGATGGATTTTTGCTCTGCTTCTGGAGTCTTTGGAATTCGCTAGAAACCAGATCGTGCATCAAGAGTGGTGAAATAAATGGACTTTCCTAATGTTGCCAGTAAATCATCAATCCTAGGTAGGCGATACGAAATGACTTTGGTAATTTTGTTAAGGGCACGGTAATAACAACATAAACGGCTGGATCCGTCTTTCTTGGATACAATTACAATGGGGGAGGACGATTGAGACCTGAAACGTTTAATAATTCTAGCTGCCAACATCTCGCTTATAGACTTTTCAACGAGTTCCCTGTTTTTCAAAGGGGTATGGTATGGCTTTAGGTGAATTGGTTCCTCTGTCGTTGTTTGAATATCCATTTCTGGGGTAGCTACTGATCCGTCAAAAAATACTTCTGCTAAATTGAGAAGACGATCGCCATAGAACTGTACTGGTTCGTCTTTTTCTTGCTTAATCTTTCTCAAAAGTGACCAAGCATGCTGATTATCGACTATATCACTATATATTTAAACCATTTCTTTTTTTAGGGAGTCATAGGTTTCATCAGGGTGCTGTTGTCCACTTCGTCTTAGAAAGTCCGTAACCAGCGAATCTGAACTTAAAAAGGCAATCCGCTTTTTGTCCGTGTCACTTACAGCGTCGACTATGGAGGCAAACTTGTCAATATCTGACAGCCATCTACGACATTTTTCGCATCTCCACTAAAACGCGAAATAATGGATCATATCTGCTTAAATTTTGCATAGTGATCCACATTATGCAGGGTTGCAGTTATCTGTTGTGGCGCCATCATGGTGGGCTCTGCTTCTGGTGGCAACAGTACTGAGGCAGCAGGGTGAAACAATGGTTGTGCCTGTAGTGCCCGCACATATTGCTGCTGCTGCATTTGCTTTTGTTGAAGGAATTGCTGTTGTTGAACATGTTGTTCTGCTGTCTGCTGATCAATGTTATCCATGTCAATTGATTTTTTCGGTAGTAATATGTCCTGTAATAATTTACTTGTCGGTGGTCTTCGGTAATGCTTTACTTTGGCCTCTATCCCTAAGAGGACTGGTCACTTGGCACTTATGCTTATGTGACGGGGCACGTATTAATAGTTTTTTTCTTTTTACTGCTTCTATATTTCAAGTTAGATCTTGACTGGCTTAAAGTCCGCCAGAGGTATTACTTTCTTGGTTTCAATCTATTTGGACCCAGGTTGGTTCGTTCCTCTTTTGATATGTTTTGATGGGAGACAATAGTAGTGATGATGTACCAAACATGTACTTAACATTTAACTTATCCAACTGTTAAGTAATCCACCAACAGCCTTGACAATTAAAGTGAAGTTTATTTGAAGCAGAACTGTTCAAGATCAACAAGCAAATATGGCAACAATGTTTCATCTATTTACATCATATGCACATCTCAAATCCAACTTGCAAGTCTGGAAGGAAGAGCTGGAGAAGAGAGGGATGTCATAAGCAGCTCTAAAACTAAATCCATGGTGATATCACGAGAAGAAAGAAGACATCAGATTAAGCAGGGAGAACAGGTCCTGGAGCAAGTAGACCACTTTAAATACCTCGGAGCTATTATAGACCGAAAGGAAGGCATCAAAGAAGAGTTGGCCACTCGAGAAGCAGCAGCTGGGAGACTTTTCAGGCCATAAATCGAGGATTCCTCAGCTAGAGAGAGGTTAGTAAGAAAACGAAGATGGCTGTATACCGCTCGACCTATGTCCCAGTCTTGACATATGGATGCGAGTCACGGGCAATGACTACAACCCACAAAAGCCAGATCCAAACCTCAGAAATGAGGTATCTGAGGAAGGTTGTTGAAGTAACAAGAAGAGACATGGTACGCAACCAGACGATACGTCAAGGCCTTAAATCCCACCCCCTGCAGACCCAGGTCGAACAGTCCCAACTAAGATGGTTTGGCCATGTCTGCAGAATGGCAGAAGATCGGCTACCACGACAAGCATGGAAAACAAAGAGCTAGGTATCCAGACCCCCAGGACGACCCAGAGTCCGCTGGGAGGACAACATTAGACAATCTTTGAAGGACCGGGGACTAGAATGGAACCAGGCCATGAGGACGACAGCCGATAGGATGGTCTAGCGCTCTCTCTTTCAAATATCTACACCTCACGGTTGAAGGGGAAAGACTAAGTAAGTAAGTACATCATATGCATCCATTTCAACGTGTACGATAAACCTGCCCTCCTTAATTTCAATCCAAGGTGGTTTGTATATATCCTCAACAGTTTCAAACTTCTCTAAGTCCTTAGTGTTTATTATATCATTGTTGGGCGGTATGTAGGAGTCTATATATTACTTATTTCTTGTTTTAGCAGCTTTATTAGTTTCAAATTTCAGGGACATCACGAAAATCGAGCTGAAAATGAAATAAAGTTCCTTGGAACGTACTTACGTGGATGAACCACAAAAATATAATCTGTATGCACAGATTTTCACAATAAAGGAAATCTCTTTTTGCAAACTGCAAAAATCTTGAAGAGTATGGAAATACACTAAGTTTCTTGTTGAATATCTCAACGTAGGAGCAGGACTTGTGTGACTGACCGGGGGAAGCGCCAAATACTTTCCCCGCATGGTTAGAATCACGTCCGTATGCAATGCTCAATTCATACAACTAATTTTCAGAAAATTATTTTTGAGCCGGTTCCAGTAGAGCGCGATTCTGGATACTGTTCATTGGTCAAAGTTTTATTTTGTTAATTTATTTACTGGTCATTCCCATCAAGCGATCTTACAGGGAGTAAGGCTATTCCTATCTACGTCACTATTTCTATGGTAACTCCCGCCGATCGTCAGCATGGCTTATGACCAGCTTGACATAGTTAATTTCATCTTACGTCACCTTATACTCAATGTATCTCGGGTTTTCAAAATTTTCCACGAGATGTCATACTTGCTTGTTTATTTTCTATAATAGTAAATGATAATTTATATTATTTTATTATGATTAGTTTCTAGCACGAATGAATGCTATGGTAGTAGGTCATACGGCCACACCAGTAAAACAGAGGCCAAAGGTCAGGTTATAGATACAACGACAATTAGTACAACTGTCGTGGTTGAGTAAAGTGTAGAGTATTTGTCGAGTTGGACAACAGTAGTGAAATCGACAAGGGATAGTGGACTGACAGAGTTATAGATTACACTTTAGATAAGGTGTAAATAGGAGATGGACTTGAGACAACCTGGAAGAAGATTTATTCAAATGATCTCTCTCTCCAGGCCTCAACTCACTTTTGTCTGTCTAAGCACCTCCTGCTCTCTCTCTTTTCTCTTATCATACATAGAGATTATAGTAAAGAGCTAACAATACAAATATGGATGGAAAGGTCGTGAACAGCGTATTAATAAATGTGTAAAATTTATTAAAGAAGAAAAGCATGAAAATAATGCATATCATCACCACAACATAAAATTACATCAATAATCAAATAATCATCAGTAGTCATCAATCATCATATACACCAACAACCACACACACAGATCACCATTCATAAAACCTGGAGAACACAGAGAGATGAAATAACTGAGTGGCAGCCCGTCCGTTTTCGGGAACATATGAAATAGTCCGGACAGTGTGTTACTTGTAGATCCTTCGTGAGGGACTATGCCGACAAAACTGTCCTTGTTGGTACTATCATTGGTGATTCCTCCCTACTGGCGCGAGGTGGGCTGGAAGACTCTAGTTACCTTCTGTTTACCAAAATGAATAAACTGCGTTTCAGTCCGTCCGCTTTCGGGACCAGATGAAATAGTCCGGACAGGGTGTTACTTGTAGATCCTTCGTGAGGGACTATGTCTACAAAACTGTCCTTGTTGGTACTATCATTGGTGACTCCCCCCTACTGGCGCGAGGTGGGCTGGGGGACGCTGTTTATCTCCTGCAGACCAACTGAATGAACTTAGCGACAGCCTGTCTGCTTTCGGGGACCAAGGGAAAAGCTCCAGTAAGTGGTTTTTTCGTATATATCCTCCATCGGTGATGGAATTAACCTGAATAAAATCACTGTATAGGCGCTATCGTTGGTGACTCCTCCCTACTGGCGCGAGTGGGGCTGGAACTCTGTCCATAGATGGCTGCTCATACGTGCGAAGTTCTACATAGACCCAGAAATAAACCATGGGACGAAGTTACTTGAGGACAATTGATCCCAAGGCGTGCTTATCCGGCGCTAGAATTGGCTTTAAATCCGGTTTTGGCTGGTTGACTGTGGCTTGGCTGAGTGCCCCGTTTAGGCACAAAAAAGGCGGGTGATATGGAATTCTGCTATAGGCATGCTGGGCGGTTTTGTGATTTTGGAAGCCGCAATGCCCTGACTGGTAATCCAATAGGCGAGTAGGAAACTACTACTGCCATAGACGTTTTCAGATTGTTGCGTTGGCTCATTTCACAATGCGTGAGCTGAACTCCCGTGAGAGGGAAAGGGCGTTGACAAAGGGTTGTTGTTTCAGGTATGGCTGTGACACTCGTGGGGCTAGATATCCTCAGAATCCCTCTAGAGCAAAGAGACCGTGTCTTCGTCTGACTGGAAACTAGACTAGCAATTCGGTATCCCCTGAAACTGAGACCGAAAAAGAGACACCCCCTTTTACATCAAGCAAAATAGTAAATCACACTAACTTTATACAGAAAGTTTCGCTC
The DNA here is from genome assembly GCA_024509875.1 of Oreohelix idahoensis. Lineage (NCBI taxonomy): Eukaryota > Metazoa > Mollusca > Gastropoda > Stylommatophora > Oreohelicidae > Oreohelix > Oreohelix idahoensis. The sequence continues at coordinate 33,991 of JAMPIV010011196.1, forward strand.
CACTATGGGATTAAATTTATTGTAGTTATTGCTATGATAGTTTAGGGGCTGTCTTTAACCATGTCTCCTGTTCCTTAAAAATATCAATTTCAACACGCGCCCGCATAGACTTAATATCTTTTGCCCACCCAGGTACCTGTCAGTAACTGTTCTGACAGCAACAATCTACTCCTCTTCTCCCAATCTCAACATACAGGAAACCTAACCTGTAGTTACAGTTAAATGAATATGCTTATTCATCTTACAACATTAAATGAATTTACATAAACAGATTACAGCATTTGAAATTACACAGATAAATCATATGTCCCTTTGGGGAAACAAAATATTACTATCCCACAAATGAATATATAGAAAGTGCAATGTTCTAGCTATAATAATACAGTTGTGGCTAAATCATAAGATAGAATTATGTCTATGCCCGGTGACTGCTTTCTGTGAAAGTTATGGACTAGTGTCTAGCCACACAAGTAAGCATAAAAATGATTCTCCCTTGCCACTAAAAATATCTATCAAAAAGGAATAAGTGACTATCTCCTATAATCCAGAGTTATTACCTGCATCTCACTATTCAGTTTTTAAGTGAACAATCCACACCTGACATTATCTTACAGAAATGACAGTTAATATTAGCCTATCCTTAACCCATGATAGGCATCTGTGGACTGATTCTACGCCTAATATCTGTTATTGTAAGTTTAACATTTAACCCATGATAAACCGTAACAGTTTAGGCACCACTTAATTAAAGGCCGTAGGCAGTGTAATCTTATCACTGAATAAAATACGAGGAGAAGTCCGCCGAAATGAAGTCAGTCACTTCCTATCAGATAAATATAAAAAGATAACATGAATATATCATATAATAGTTATAAGAGTTGTTTACTCACCCCGAGAAAAGGCCAAGAAATAGGCAAAAAACATTTAGTTCTGTGTTAATGTTTGCCTTATTTCCATAATGGTCTATCTCGGGCCAGGAATCTTCTACGAGTGTGTTTGACGTAGTAAAATTTCAAATCTTATAGCTTACAAAGGACGCTCCCCCCGGACACCTGCCTAGCCTGATTCTACAGATGTATCGGCGTAATGCGTAATACCGGGTAAGACACATATTTCAGAAGCAACAACTTTGCGAAAATTCCCCCAGAGAGACAGTCATAATATTATTTGCTCTTTGCTCATCTAAGGGCAAACAACAAAGACTATCAGCGGGTTATCTCCCCCTGCCGGACCGTTTCTTCACAGAATCCGTCTTCGCTCGTGATCAAACACTAGAGCGACCGGAGAAATGTTTCTCTGGTCAGGCCAGGTGTGCTGACGTAACATTATCGTTCGCTGACCGCTGCATGCTCGAACATAAACAACCTCGGGTGGGGTTTGAGAAGGAGAAAACATATGGGCCACACAGGTAGCAAAGCAAAGAGAAAATAAATGTATAGGAAAACAGAACATTAAAGAGTAATAACACTGAGACGAGATGGAAAAATAAATTAAGTCACTGTCTACGTGACAACAACAACAGATAGTCTCAAAAGAACAATAACTTTCAAAGTTCTAGAAATCTTGAACGGTCTGATGCAGTTGGGTATCAAAGTGACAATAATACATGCCAAAAAAAAAACAATGTAGTTTCTCATGCAAATGCATGCAGTGTAGACTTATCTAATAGTACAAACTAATAGTACAAATTGTTCTGAATGTAATTCTTTGTTTCAGAGAGGGAGTTCCTAGGCTCCGGTGTGGACACCCTTTGCCAGTAATGTCTTCTTATAATGGGACAGGATCGTTACTGTCGGAGTTAGAAGTTCATTAGTGAACCATGCTGATTACACAGGCGAAGTAGGCCAGTGCATTACATTTGGGGGTACAGTTGAATTTTATCCAACTGCAGAGGCATTTTTTGATACCCCGTATTTTACAGGCAGGACTCACGTGTGCCTGTTGGACAAACCAGACGCTGGGATAATTTCAGGAACTATTCCTGGACTTCATGCATGCACTAATGATGATATTGTGGAATGGGAACAACAACATGGATATACTGCCAGGGTTGATACTACCAGAAAACAGGCTCGTAGGCAGATGCATGCACGTTCACATGATCGGACTCAGAGTGACACAGTTTTGAATAATGACGATGGTGAAAATACAACATTTCTTCCTCCCATCATTGAGTAGTCCCTTGTTGATTTCCAAACTATTGAGGAATCATCAGATGTCTATTTTGACACGAGTAAATCACTGGTTTCTGAGGATATGGGACCAACCACATCCATGATGGATGGGTGT